>LOEQ01002264.1:188698-200715 GCA_001685075.1 Bramus lutescens | reverse complement strand
TGCAGAAGTGTTCCCTTTACCCCACAACCTCTCCAGCATAAGTTGTCATTAGTGGTTTTGATCTTGGCCATTCTTACAGGTTAAGATGGAATCTCAGAGATATTTGGATTTGCATTTCTCTGATGACTAAGGATGTTGCGCATTCCCTTAAGTATCTTTCAGCCATTTTAGATTCCTCTGTTTAAGCCTGTACTTCATTTTTTATTAGATTATTTGTTCTTTTGATGACCAATTTTTTGAGTTCTTTGTATATTTTGGAGATCAGACCTCTGTCTGATGTGGGGTTGGTGAAGACCTTTTCCCATTCTGTAGGCTGTCATTTTGTCTTGTTGACCATGAAAGCTCAGATTCTTAAAGATGTCCATCTCTGGTGATCTCATTGTAGTCATGTGTCTCTCTGCTGACTGTGTTAGTGGCTTCACCCACTCCCTGAATTTAAAAGAAAAATGCTAGTAATTCCTGCTCTCTGTTCACATGGAAACCTTGAGAACAGAGAAGGAAAAGCCTATCTCATGCCTCTGCTGCTAGAGTTCTCAGGGAGACCTGGCTTCCACACACATAAAAAAATATGGACTAAACTTTAAGTCTCTCTGATGGCACAATAAAAGACGGGTGATAGAACTTTCTACAGAGGTGCTGATGCAAGCATCACCATTGTCCCTGATGTTTTCATGCTGCGTGATAACACACACCTTAATCTGGAGGAAGCTGCACAAAAACACTCTTAAAATGAAAACTATATTTGTATTATGTTATTTAAATTCACAGAGCACCTCCAATAACCCTGATTCTTCATAGGTATTCTAAATGATCACTTACCATGACCTTATTAAACACACACTTAGAGTAGATAAAAGTAACTATGTGTCTACCCACCAAGCGCTTGCTGAAGGCATAAAAGATTTTTGATCTTTTAGAAAAAAAAAGAAAAGAAAAGAAGATGTATATAACAATGTCTGACCCAGTGTGATTAATTTATTCAGCTAATGTTTACTAATGCGCTGAGCACTATTCTAAAACATGACTGATAGGAACAAAGCTATAACCACAGACAGAAAATAACAGTAACATGTGTGTGCCTCACAGAGTTCAAGGGCCAGAAGTGACGGACAGCTGTGGGAATGAACAGAGTAGTCAAAGAAGGGCTTCTCCAAGGAGAGAGACTTGATTTTTTAAGAAACCTTTCATTTAAAAGGGGAAGAAGGAGGCAAGACAGGCCAAGTTGTGAATCCTCTAAAATCCAAAAACCTTGGAGCACTAACAGAGATGGGAATTCTACTCCTGGCTTCATATGACACATTGCAGCAGAAACACAAGCACAATAAAGGATACTGTATAAAATAAACATGTAGGGTGTGTGTGTGGGATTCATGTCTAAAATAAATGTAGTTTGTGTGGTGCCACATCCCCAAACTATCAAATCCAAAGTCAGCTATATTCCTAAACGTTTTGGGTGAGGGATAGGCACCTGCAGCTTAAAACAAGCATTAATACTTTCCACCATTGCCGAGGAACCCAAGCAGAGCATTCTACACATAAGAATTCTTTAGCATACCTGGCAGCGGCAGCTTCCTCCTGTCCTGTCAGTGGTCATCTAGTAAAATCTGTGATGGTGGGTGACTGTCACTCAAATCTTAAAAGAGTTTGAATCGTTGACATTCTGTTAGAACACTTAAATGGAGGCTTTCTATGTGAGCTATATGGGGATGTAAGAGTCTGTGTATGATTGGAACTTTTATTTTTCATTTTAGGGAGAGAAGGGAGCTGTGGGAGAGCCTGGACCCAGAGGACCCTATGGGCTGCCTGTGAGTTCATATCATGTGATGGCCACCATCATCAGCATGCGCCTGTGACCTGCCACTGACATGGTTAACCCTTCCTACTGGGCACACTAATGTCATTATAGGAGCAAAGGCAATTCAATGAGTAGTCACAATACAGAGACTTCTGTACTACAGATAGGTCATCCCCAGTCTCAAATGGTCCCTGTACATGCAGACACACCCAAGCATGTCATATGATTGAAGATCAAGACAAGGGGCTAAAGGACAGTAACTGGAAAGCAAGGTTCTGACGGACAGATGGCACCCATCCCTTGCCTTCTGAGTGGGCATCTATAACTGGCACTCCCTTGAAGGGTCACTCGCATCACTTGGATGAGAAAATTTCGTTTAGAGCAACCTTCATTCCTTGTCTATTCTCATAGACTATTAGCAAAAAATTATCTTGCAAGTGGAAATTATGATCCAAATTGAATTGCTACTCGTGATGACAGTGTTTCTGACCTGTCTAAATCCCTGAGAGGACAGATGGCCTTCAGAACATAGAAGGTTGGCAGTGTTCTGTCTTCTAAATTCCGAACCTTGCAGAAGCAAACTGAGGCCAGAGGTTTCTGCAGAAATGGCCTCCACTCTGGTTCCAGTCAGTTGTGTAGGGCAGGACTCGAAGGATCATGTATTGCCTTTAGGTTTTTAACCTGCCTGTGCTTTCCATATTAACAAACTTCATTCACAATCATGTCAGGGCTTAACAAGGTGCTTGCTTGAAACAGATGTCAAAGTGTACTTAATGGAACGAGTTAAGCTGTTGGGAACTTTGGGAGGAGCATAGTCTGATCCCGCATTCCCACCACGCTGGGGTGAAGTTACCCTCTTGTGTAAACAGTCAGATCAACCCTCTTGGGAATTCCACTCCTACATAGCTTACTGTAAAACCCCTTCTGAAGTTGTGATGTTCACACTCCTTATATTTAAGGTGATTGTCTAGCCAAATTCAAACTATATTTAATGATAGACAGTTTTTAGGTTCTCCATTAATTGAAAAGCTAACTGAGTTATCAAACTAAAGGAACATTGACTTACATTTTTCATTAGTGTTGGTGTGCTTTTTAACTCAACTAAACATTTTTGTTGTGTTTTGTTTTGCACTTCCTTAGTAATCAGCTAAGTCAGACCAAGCATAGAATTTGAGCAAAATTACTTGTTTAACCCAGTAAAGAATTTAAATCCCTCATGCCCCATAACTTCAACTAACAGTCCCCTCACTTGATTTTTTTTTAAGAAATTTGACTAATCAAGGAGCCTTTTTCACAATTCTAGCATAGTCTTTTTAACACTAATGTTGCATGCCCAGAGCAGCCTTAAACAAGAACCTACTGATGAAACGCAGGAACACTAATGTAGCTATTATGGTTCTTTGGCAGGGTAAAAATGGAGAGCCTGGTCTTGATGTAAGTAATCTACACAGCAAACATCCTCCAATTATAATAGATACATTCAATGGTCTCCCCATCATCAGGGAACACCAAGAATACAGAATATTTTGTCTGTGCATGTCTGTTATGCACGTACACACACATATGCACACCATATATATATAATTACTGTGCACATAGATAGCAATATAAAATACACTAGTATTTGCACAAGATAAACAAAGGAAAAATAATTAAAATAAAGTTAGTAGCCTGGCATTGGTTAGTGATACCTCAAAATCCTTTCCTAAATTAAGGATGCTCAGCATCAGTATGACCCAGTTACGGAAATAACCACATATCAAGTCAGTCTGCCTCTCATGTGCTGCCCTTGGGGAATGGCGTTTTGTCAAAGCTGTTATGCAGTGTTCTTTTTTCTTTTGCCATTAAATCTCTACATGCATTTTCTCTTATGCCAAAAAATTGTCTAACAATACAGACTCTCTAAAGTAAATGCCCCAGGAACAATCACTGCTTGTCATACCATGTGAGTAACGAAGTTACAATAGTTGCCATTTATTGAGCACCTGTATGTGCAGGCATCATTCTGGCACTTTGCATCCACCATCATTTAACGTCCACCACAGCTGTGTGGTAGTCATGAACCTTATTTTATAGTCAAGGGACTAAAGGGCAGAGGTAAGTGACTTGCCCAAACCCACACAAGTCAGTAAATGTACCAGGATCCAAATTAGCATTTGTGTGTTCTTTCTCCTGCATTGTTAGGAGAATAAAAAAAGCAAGGACCCTACTTGCATAGCTCATTGAGATGGTAGAAAATACTGTTTCTAAATGCTGCTGTTCTTTGTAAGTCTAAAGATTGACATGTTCTTTCTTATATCTGAGTGCAGACCAGTGAGCTGTGGTGGCAGCGGTAGCAGTGTTGGTTTTGATATGATCTTGCCATGGTCACACCAATGGCTAACTTGAGTTTGCTTTTCACCCCTTAGGGCTTCCCTGGTCCTCGAGGCGAGAAGGGTGACCTGGGAGAAAAGGGAGAAAAGGTGACTTCTCCTAGCATGCACCTTGGATGTTTCTGCTAGCACTGTCTGCTCTGCTGCTGAACCTGTGTGATCCTATTGTACACCTTTCTTGTCTCAGTCTTGTGTTCCAAAAACATACAGACGGCTGATCTAAGGAATTGGGTCTTCAAAGATGGCTAAAGAAGGCTACCCAGCTAGAAATGAGGGTACATCCATCATAGGAGGAAGATTCTAACCCCTGGATATCAAAGCTACAGTCTTTCAACTTCCTGACCCCATTTTTTTTTTAATGTAATGTCTATGGGGATTGAAATTTTTCACAAAAGTAAAATCACATCACACAAACCTCAGTGATATTTTGGCAAAGCCCATCTCATCTGCAGACCAGTATCTCATTTATATACATGATATTCTTAGGAGAAAGACTGCTGCATGGAACGTTTTGATTTTTTAAATTCAGAGGTAGAAGGCAAGCATTGTGACTGAAAGACCGCAGTATGCTCACTATGCAGAAGCTACTCTGTTAGCTGTAAAGCCAATAGTTGTAGGCTTTTGAGTGAAGACAATGGTTATTTTATGGGTTGGTATTAAAGATATCTTGGGACCATCAGTCAACTCCATAGGTTATAGAGGCCGATAGCAAACAACATGATTTTTATAAACCAAAGAAAACTTTGGATTATAAATTTTAAACATCATTTTCTCCATTTCTCTTTAGTTCTGTTCTGTCTGGTCTTCTCTCTCTCTCTCTCTCTCTCTCTCTCTCTCTTTCTGCTATAGTCTTTAATCTAGTAGTAAATCAAATAAGTTTTTATATTGGATGAAATGAACAGTAACAAAAACTCAATAATGAAAACCTTAAAGTGTTTGACTATATACCTCATGATTCCAGTTTAAACCAGATACCCTCCTTTGATTAATTCATGCCCTGATATACTTGGCAATGCATTGTTTTTTTGTTTTTGTTTTTGAAAAAAAAAAAGTTTTTTTTCTAAATTCAATGAGTTGTTCTCTGATAAGAGTCCACACAGTGGGCATCCCAAAGCACTGCCATCAACAGCATCACATATGTTGAGCATGTGTGCATTCCTTTCCCCAAGAGCTTTCTACATGATAACCATTGACATCTCCATACCGCCATCCTACGGTGGGTGCTATCACCTCCCCACTTCACAAACAAGGAAAAGTATAATGTAAATCCTAGCTACAAGCTTTATGTGATTTGAGATCAGTTTTGTGCGAGACCATTGGACACAAGGCACATTGTCTTAGAGGCTATGTTTGTTCGCTTATTTTATACTTACCTAGTGGGTAGTACGAATCTAAAATCTTATTCAAGAAAAAAAAAACACGTGGTACTAAATTTTATGATCTTTAAAGAAATTAGAAATCACCAGTATTGGCTCAGTGGTAGAGACCTTATCTAGCATGTGCTGGGTCCTGAGTTCATTCCCCGGCCCGGCAATGAAGACAAAGAGTGTGTGTGCGAGAAGAGAAATTCCCACCAGTGTGGTTTATAAAAGCACAAACTCACAATCCCATCCTTAGAAAAATGCATAATCACCCATATGAAAATATTCCCATGCCTAGAGGATTTATATTCAGGAAAATCAACTTCTGAAGTGTTAAGCAGTTTCTGTATCTTTTTCTTTGATCTAAGAAGTAAAACTTGACAATAATTATCACATTTCAACTGCTCGTACACACAGTGAGAGATAGGTAACTTTATGGTACATAGATACTCACTTTATTTCATCACATGATGCTGATTGATAACACTGACATTGTATTATTTTAGTGTCTCCTTTTCACAAAGCTTGCTGTTCACTAAAATTTTAACAACAAATACAACATTGCCTATCATGGAATTTAACCTTAAACCCATTTGCCAATCAAATCATGAATTCCACTTAATCAACTAACAGTTAGGCCTACTCAAAGATGGGTCCATGTCTCCATAGAGGGCAGAGCACACACAAAAAGTTTCAGTTTATGTCATGGTTTGGAAGCAACTTAGTGTGGATGGTACTGAGTCTTCATGGGGGCTTCTGAAGGCATCACCCATTTCTTCCATACCTGCTTTTTCTTCACCCTTTCCTGTCACATCTTTGTCTTCCCTTGTGCACAGCTAAACCACACAGGATTTCGTTCCCCAGTATTCAAGAAGCCCAAGTGATTTCCATTTCCAGCCTTCTGCCGCAATGTTTTTGGCCCACGGAAGGAACAAGGAGGAGCTTCGCTTCGGCTCGCATTGTCACAATGAGTGTTTTAATTTGAATGAGTGACTCATACATGTCTGTGGTGTGGGTTGTTTTGTCTTTTCTCTTTGAATACTCGTGCTGCTTGCTTCAAAGACCATTTGGTTTTATTGTAACTGCCATCCAGGCTGTAGAGCGAATGTTCTCATTTAAGTGTGTATCTATGTATCATCTTCTGCATTCTGCACTGCGCCAACTCCCTGCCTATATGTTTGCAGATGTGTATGTTAATGTAAAACAGCTGGGGTGCATTCCTTCCTTCCCCTCCTTTTGCCTCCTTTCCTCAATTCCTCCATCCCTATGATCCGTGCAGACACCCCACAACCTTGACCTTGATTCCCAAATACTAATTCCCACAGCTCCATTCCCACTGTGTAATTATCCTGCCTACCTCATCTTACTGAGCCCAGACTGCTTTTCCTGTCTGCAGCACTATGAGCAGGAAACTCATTTACCACTGTAAACACTGACACGGGGTCTACAAGAGATGGTAGAAGACCACCGTCTATAGATTTCGGTTTCTCCAGTCAGCACTGCCGCCGAGGATTAGCACCTGAAACTTTTGTTTAACTCAATAAGTCGAGTATTCACTTTTATGTTTGCTGGGAAGAAACAAGTGAAGCCCCACAAAAGCCCATTTTAATACCTGAACACTTTTACTGAGAGCCACAAAATCGAGTTTGATTGAACATCCCTGGGAGAGACAGAAGATGTTGCCTCTCCCTCTGAGTCTGTGCAGACATCATATGTTAACGAATAAGTAGGGGAAAGGCAAGTTGAAAGGTACTCATAGTTGGGTGGAGTATCCATTACCTACCACCCACTCTACCTGCTTCGTACCGTTGATACCCGCCATCTTTCCCAGATTCACAGCGCAAATCCCTAATTCACATTTGACTCCAATAGTGTGGCGTTCAGCACTGATCTGGGACTGGAGAGGTGACTCAACAGTTAAGAGCACTGCCTGCTCTTCCAATGGTCCTGAGTTCGATTTCCAGCAATCCCATGGTGGCTCACAACCATCTGTAATGAGATCTGGTGCCCTCTTGAGGAAGAGACCTGGTCAGTCATCCTCATTAACTTGGACCATAAAACCCAAAATGGACAAGTTCAACAGAATTTCCATGTATATGGCTGCCCATGCATGCTTCGGCATTGCCAGGGCATAAATTTTATTTTTTCAAATTCAGCACTGATCTGCCTTTTTGATACATCAGCCCTTTTGGTCTCCTTCTTCTTGTTGAATTGGATGGATGGATGGATGGATGGATGGATGGATGGATGGATGGATGGATGGATGGATGGATCCATAGATCCATTCTGTTGCCAGAATTCATTGTCACCATGGTAATTTTCTTATAGCATTGCTCTTCTCTATGTCAGAAAACAGTGGTAAATGCCCTTCCAGACTATTCTTAGCTAAACCATATTTTGAACCAGTTTTATTCTACACCCCACCCAAATAAAATCTGTCTTTTATTTAAACCCTTGCATTCACAGGGGGAAAAGGGAAAGAAAGGCAAAAAGGGGCCTAAAGGGGAGAAAGGAGAACAGGGCGCTCCTGGATTAGATGCACCCTGCCCGTTGGTATGTCTAACTCGTGCAACTGTCTCCAGATGTTCTGTGTGAGGAGTGAGGTGGGAGAGGAGCAGGCCAGAGGGACCAGTAACAGCAGCTTCCCAGGAGAGCCATTGAACATGGACCTGCAGACGGGTGCTCGGGATGCGCAGATGTGCCTCACACTTTTTGCCGGCCATTCTCGTTACTCTTTCTCTAAACTCATACAGGCTGAAGCCTGACTATAGGATGTGAAGAAGGGCCAATGCCATTCCATACCCTTCCACAGAGGAGGCTATGGTCTCCTGACAAGGCCTCGTCATGATGATAACCATCTCTGCATGTTAAGTCCCTTCTAAATTGTTCCTCTCCCTACTTCTTCTAGTTGTTTCTTTTAGCAGATTTTTGCCTTCAATGATTTCTTGGATTAGTAACGTTATGAGTTAATCTTTACAAACAGGGATTCCGTGGCGTTAAGGGGGAAAAGGGGGAGCCAGGCCAGCCTGGCCTGGATGGGCTGGATGCCCCTTGCCAATTGGTACAGTATTTCTCTTTCCTACCATCCTGCATGCCATTCCTTTATTTACTATGTATTCATATGTATCAATGTAAAGTGCTTCTTTCTGGAGTAAGCTTTACATGATAAACATACTACATGCATGTGTATGACTGGGCTCCTCCCTGGGCTCTGCAGAGGGGAGAGAGCAAGCACGTGTTATCAACAAATGTAAATTAATCTTCTAACATTGTTCTCACTACTGACGTGTCCATCTCTATGTTCTTTGGAATATTAACTTATCCAATAAGTATGCAGAGATTATTTATGAGTTAGATAAAAATACACGATGCAAAGGCACTGGTAGGCCAGAAGTTTGGACAATTACCCTATTTAACTTTTTCCTTTCCTCTGAAAGAAAGAAAGATGTTTTTGTCTCTCCCATTATAGTTTTTATCAGGGCCATAAACAAGGCCAAACCTACATAATGAAGCTTCTGTGGTCAGGAGTTAACCAATCCGAAGCAACGTTATTAAGAGACCATAGGAAAGAAAGCAACTGCCCTGCATATCTAAAGATGAACATTGACTGCAGCCCAAACCCTCTTCTCTATCACATAACCTTTTCGACGTAATGGTCTCTCCCTGTAAAACTCACTTTCCCGAAGTAGACAGAACTCCCTCCTTCATTGGCATGAACTCAAAATCCTCCTTATACTAAAATCTAAAATTCTACTGGCTGATCCTTTTCCTTGTACCAATCTGGCATCACCAATTTCTCCCAAATATGTTACAAAGTTAATTTTTTTCCAATAAAAAAGGTAGTGTAATTATATTTTGTGGAGTATAAAGAAAGCATTTTATCATCGTGTTCCACTTGGTCTGCATGGCCTCACATAATTCTTAAGTTTATGATTTGTTATAAGCATGATTTGTTAAAGGGAAATATATATTTTGTGAGTCTTTTAAGAGATTGTGTATATAGAAAAAATATTATTCCATCAACTGTGATAGTTAGAACATGTTAATATGGAGTACTCTGTCTTTTGTTTGCTTGTGTTGATAAGCCACATTTTATAAGCCCCTTCATCAGAGGGAAATGCATGCCTTCGACATGTCACATCTTCCAGTCTCATGTGTATCTGAAGATGCTTCCACCTTAAAATGCATTCTGTAGTATTTAGAAACCTTCATTCGGAATGTTCACCAGCTTCTGAAAATCTCAACAGAAGCGCTGGTAAACACAATGGATGACATTTACTTTAATATGCGGATAGACTGCCGTGTTTCAAATGAGTATATTTTGTAATATCCATTAGCATACGGAGAACTATAAACTTCAGATAGAAATGCTTTGCCATTGATTGCCAATGCCACAAACCATAGTCCATAGTGACCCCAAGGAAATGAAACTCTGATTTATTTAGCAAAGATGCTGTGAGATGATTTGATGGTACTAAGAGGTGCCATGCACTGTGCAGATATGTTATCTAAAGCTCTGCCTGTGAGCAGCACACTAAGAGGTGCCATGCACTGTGCAGATGTGTTATCTAAAGCTCTGCCTGTGAGCAGTGCACGAGACACCTATGCTTTGTACTTTCTGTTTTCAAAATTAGACCCTGCCCTTTCTGTATTCACGTCTTTTCTAGAGGTGTGCTCAGTCTGGAAAGCATTCCAATTACATTCATTTTAACTAACAGTAGGTAAAATATCATGAGCTATTACTTAGTATAAGATGCCTATGACTGAAGCCACCTGATAGAAACAATTTTTGAAGTCTCTTGGCATGTCGACTTACATCTAATTACTTACAAGAACCTAAGGAATTTTTATTCTTCCCTTCAAAACCAGGGACCTGATGGGTTACCCATGCCTGGCTGCTGGCAAAAGGTAGGTAGGCCTTAAGGGTTTTTTTTGTTTTCTAAAAAGAAACCCTAATCTTGACCAGGCCCTTTCCATTGCAGAACAGACCTTTTACATTTAACATTCTTGAAAACTGGGTATTTCAGAGCAAATATGCCAGCTCTGGCCAATCTTTAGATGAATGTGTTTAAACAGATTTCCACCCAAACCCATGGGCAAAAACAAACTATGATCTTGGCAAACTATAATTTGGAACCTCAAAGTCATTGTTTGTGATGGAAAGACGCGATATATGATAAGATTGTTTGGCTCTCTGCCAACGAACTCTTTCCTCCTATTGTTTAAAAATTATTTTAATTGTGATTTTTTCCCTGTATCTGTTGCATTGACAAATATGCAGATATATGGTCGAACCCTGTGCATAGCAGTCACATAACTGGGAAAGCAGAAACTATAAACACAACACTTATCAGTGATATCTTGATTTATTTAGTAGTGTCTGCTAAAGTCTATGCTGGCATCCTTTACATTGGTTTGTTTAATCCTCATCACATGACTGCCCATCGTCACTGTGAATGTATTCAGTACAAACGGCTCAACCCAGAGAACCTTCTGTGCACAAAGGCTATGTTATGCCCTATTGTGTCAATTAATCCATACAGAAGCCTACGCATGAGTAATATAAATTTGGAAACATGAAGAAACTTTCAAGAGCAGCAAGCTGGTAGGTAGCAAGGCTAGGAAGGAGAAACATCAGGCAGTAGCGGTAGCATTTCAGGCAGGCAGACGGAGCTCTGTGCATTATGCACTGCCCCGGGAGTGAAGACGCTTTACACAGTGATGCTGTGACCCCAGTGTGCAGGTTACTGGCGGGCAAAGAAATGCCTAGAAAGAGCAATGTGATAAGGGAAGCACCCAGGTTACTTTGATGGCTCTGAAATTTTATCTCCAATACTTTGTAGCTTATCCAGTAATTGTAGCCAGCCACACGTCATTTGCAAAATTAGAACAAACTATGTAAGCCAGCGTGTGGAAACATGAGGAGACATTGGGCTCTTGGTTGCCGCTCAAGTCAGCAACTCAACCATCAGGAAATCTTATGTAATTTGCTTTCCCAACTAACTTCACACACTTAGCTGGGGACAAAAACGCCTTCTCTCATGGCAGTGTCTTTTATTTATTAGCTTCCCAAGCTCTCCTTTGAGCCTATCAGATAATTAACTCAGTTGCATCTGAGGTCAAGAGGGTCTCCAGATATAGACCCCCTCATCAGAGTCTTCCTTAGCTGGTAAAACTAGCCTCTTGCCAGCTTACCTGTCATGCACAGACATTGTAATGCCATCCTGTGCAGGGATGGCCATTTGCTCTCTATCCTCTCCACTGTAATTCAGTAAGATGATTCTTTTTTAAGCTGGTCATTAGCACATTGCACCTAGAGATGCCAACAGTTCATTTCCCCCACACTGGGCACCACTTAAAACTTAGAGTCACTTATGGTCTGGTGTAGTGATAAGGGAGCACGGGCCTGCTTTTCGTCTGGCCCAGCTCCCGCAAGGCTAGCTTATACCTCAAAAGAACAACACACAAATTGTATTCATTTAAGCACTG
>LOEQ01002264.1:169808-187323 GCA_001685075.1 Bramus lutescens | reverse complement strand
GCCACAGTGGAACTGATAGTGGGCAGGTTTGTCTTGTCAGGTGCCTTTCAGGGCAAGGCTAGTTACAGGGCAAAGGGACCATGACCAGGAAATGCACGTGCATTGTATGCAGGAAGCTGTAGGTTAATATGCATTTGAGCTTAGACCCTTTGGCCATTATTAGCTTATGTTGCCATGCCTGGAGACATTGTGTGTAGTAATGGAAGCATACCTGTAATAAAAATCACAGTTTTCTGCTTTCCCAGCACAGTCAGTAGTAATACAATCACTTCTCAAAGTTCTTGGTTGGCCATGGAAAAATAGGAGTTGGAACTAAGATGAGAATCATGGTAAACTGGAGTTTCAAACAGTATTAAATGGGAAACATCATTTGATCAAATTGGCTTGCTGACCTAAAGAAAAGACCACAGGGTTCTTCCAGTGTTTGCAAAATAAACGTTAATTTGGAGTTTTTATCGAAGTTACCACTAACTCCACGTGTGTCTGTTTGTTGTCTGTTTTTCTGCAGTGATGAATCTAACCTTCCAAGCATGAAGTTGTGTATATAATGGTCCACCTGTTATATTTATAGTTGAAAAACTGTGACTCGCAGATTTTGCAAGTGTGGGATCTGCTCCCCCGACACTGTTTCTCCCTGTTCACAGTAGTACAGACATCCATCTTTTCTCACATCTGAAACTAGGCAGTGTACGGAAGTGAGGAGGCCACAGGAAATATAGCTCAGTGTCTCTATTTTATGTGAACATACGTATTTATATGGACATCAGTGACAAAGAATGATTGCTCTCGCTAGTTTCCTATTTGGAGCTTGTTGATTGCATGGACAGAAAGTGCCATGAAATAGTTTACAGGAAATCGTGACCAAATACGGACTCAAAACTATGAACATGTAGTACACATTCCCTAGGAACACCCATTCACGCCCACCCCACCTGCTGAAACCTTCTAAAACCAGCATGACCCTGTGCCAACCCTGCTTGTGCAAATGCAGACGCTTGCATGCCACCTCAGAAGTTGTCTGACTACAGCTGAGCCTTTGTTCCTTTTGTCATCTCAAGGGGGTTACACCGTGGCTCATTGCCAAAAAGAGATAAGTTGCTGGAGAACACACATACAGTTGGTCGTATATTTTGAGGGAGCTGCAGTCCCGACTGCAGATCCACAGATCCTAACAATGCGGGCTCCTGTGACCGCCTTGGTTGAAAAACCGAAGGGTTGAGTGGATTACTGCCACTTGTTTCCCTTGGGCTGGGCTTGGCTGTGAAGACGTCGGAAGAGGACCCAGTTCAGTATCCTGCACTGTCTCTCGTGTGACCGAGCTGGAAGGAGATTTATAACCACGGAAATCCAGAGGGGCAGGAATTGTTTTTCTAGATGAACCGACTTCCCATGGGTGTTGATCTTGATGCTTTGGGAGAAAGTCAGAGGTAATGCAGCTGTGTTTCGGAGACAGCGGAGCCTTGGAATGGAAGCCCCTGTTTATGCAGATGGAAAGGTGCGTACTTGCCATCAGAGCTCAGGCTGCTGAAGAGAGACCCCATGTCCCGAGAAGGAATCGGACAGAATAAGCTGGGCTACATATGCCGGGGAATCCTTAGTGCTGGCTCTACCAAAGGTAGCCAGAAAGTGTCCGTCTCTCCCTTCCTTCTGGGGTTGACACATACCAATCGTTTTTTTTTGTTTGTTTGTTTGTTTGTTTTTTTTACATGTTCCAGAAACAAAGTGTAGTTTCCATTCTCTTGCATACTTTTTCTTTTCTTAGGAACAGAAACTATTCGCTTCATTTGGGGCCTCATAGGCTTTTAAACATTATTTTTAAGAAAAGTTTTCAAATCGTGTAATGATTTGAATCCAATAGTAAAAATAACCTTTTACCATCTCCTCTTTTTGTTTAAGATAATTGAAGAGATTATAGGAAGGCTTCATTTTTTTTTTACTTAATTCATTATAAAGTATGACAATTAAGCATTTTTCACTACTTTTTGATTGACGTTGACAAATTTGTTATCAACGTAAAGTCAAGATTTTATCACATTTGATAGCATGAACTTGCTTCTTCTAGGTTTTTTTTTCTATATTGAATTTTATTTCTCAAGTTTTGTTTTTACATTTCTAAGTGTTTGTCTTATCCACAGACCAAATCTGAGATCTCAGAAAGCCCTGAAATATAGTTGCCAGAAAAGGTCTTGTTTTTACCAACTTGCTCAAAGCATACCAATGCAGACTTAGACTGGGCAATTCCTTGCTGAGTTTGTGGCATGTTTTGAAATGACTTATTCTAAGTGGAAGGGTGGTCTGGAGAAGCACCATCCGTGGGAGCAGTGATCCTAGAAGCCCCATTAGAGAATTTCATTTTTCTCGGTGATTGAATGTCATTTTTCTGGGAACATTTTGAGCTCAGTGCTTAGATTTTCACCACCAGAAGGGAAATTAGTTCACGCTTAGGCTTACAACAATGAAGATACAATTTCAAACAGATCTTAAGATGTCTTTCATATCATGTAACCAAAAGCTCAGTCAAACAAAATGATGACATTTTTTCTTTGTCATTTCTGAGATTAGAATTTAAATGTTAGATCAGACTATCTAGTAATATTTCTAATAACATTCCACACTCCTAAGCCAATTCAGCATTTTTTTTTTTTAGTGAAGAGTGTTTCTAACAATTTCTTGTATGATATGTTTAGGGTAAGGTATTTTACAATAAATGAAATAATTTGTCTTAAATCATTTGGGTCACAAAAATGAGCCCAAGATGATACATTATCTTCAGAAACAAAAAAACAAAGCAACTGTATATAGGATCTTGAGGACAGTCTGGTGACTATATTTCTTCCTATCTTCCTTTCTGTTTCTCCGCTAGAAAGAGGTATTGAGAGGAATCATAATTTCAGATTTAGAGAGATTCTAATGATGGTTTTGTTATTGAAGTAGTTTCATTAAAGTATTGGACACACCCCTGTAGAAAATACTGCACAGCGTGTGTGTGCACTGGGGTTTTCCTTGTAAGGCACATTTGAAGGAACATGTAAACTTCTATTTCTGTACTACCTTGGAACAAACAACAGGATGATGGTAATTCCCTGTGCTCAGTGGATTGCTAGGTTATCCACCATCAGTTAACCTTGAGCTTTGGACTATGAAAACATATTTAATCATCCATTTTTGTCATCAAACTGAGTAATTTCCAAAGGAATCAATAATGGATTATTGTGTTGATACTTATGTTTATAGATTGCATTCTTTTTCATAAAGACTTCTCTAGGGGAATGAAGAAAAAAGGGTATGGGACACTCACTGGAAATATGTCAAGGTCAGGTTTTACTTCAGAGATGACAAACGTCTCTGAAGGCTGCCATTGTCACGTTGCCTCTCTGCACCGTTTTCCATTAGCCTCAGTTGCTGCTGGGAAACACCCTTCCTTTTTTATCTCTATGGATAATCGACCTCTACTGTGGGCGATTTTATTTCTGCTTAATGGCATTCCTAAGCTGTTATTGTGTGGTTTTATTTTTGAAGTTCATGAATCTGTTGTAATGTAGTTCAATGACCAGCCTTTCCTCATGTAAATCAGCCTTCCTTGGTGCCCCTTATCCTGTGTTCATTATATATACCATATGCCTTTATCGGTTTTCATTTACCTATTTTTTTTTGAGTTCCCTCACCTTCCAGCTTACACACTCTGAGCTTGCCTGACGCAGTCAGTGCTAGAGAAGTCTGCACGCGACACGCAGGGTACCTAACTATGCCTGAATCCCTCCCAGCTTTCCTTTCCCATTATCAAATGCAGCCTTGGAGGGTTTTTCCTTTTCCTGTTATTTTATGGAGAATATTGGAATGCCTCTCACTCCTACCAATAGAAAGTTCTTGGCTTTAGATTTATACTCTGAGTATCTGATGTGTTCATGGGCAGTATGCATATGTGTACTTTGTATGTGTATCTACTATCTTAAGAAAATGGTCAGATCACCATTCTGTACTTTTGGGGAAGTTGTCCTTAGTATTTTTGGCACTTAGGAAATGTGCCTAATTGCCAAGTATTCTTTAACATAACAAAATAACATTTTAATCCCCCTTCTACTATATTTGTCTGAGAGTTCAGCACCTTCTTGAAAGTGGTCATGGGAAACTTGGATGCTGACATCTGACACTTTGATTTTCTTCCTTTCTTGATGACATTCAGATTATTTTAATGTTTAATGCCTACCAAAACATAGACTTTCATGCTTTTTATAATAACAACGACAAAAAGTCATACTATCTCATAAGGCTTCCTGGAGCCTTATCATTCCAAAAATACTAAAAATGGCCAGCTGTGATCTCGGTGGTTGAGAGGTCTGACCAGTTAAAATTCCGCCAACCTGTGTTCAGATGTAAAGGCCCTCTGTCCCTACGGCTGTTCTCTTAAGGCATCTTCTCCCCAGAGTCACTCCTCTAACTTAGGTTGCTGGTGAAATTATTTAGGGTTTTGGTTACTTCTATAATAACAAACATTTTAATGGCTTCTTTTTCCACTAAAATGCATTTACATGTATAAGCTGCCTACTCCACTTATTGGCAAACTTTTGGAGACAGAGGATGGACCGCGTTATGCTTGACTTCTTGACAACAAAGAAAATGCCAACATTTCTCAAAATAAGTGGATATTCTGACATATCTCAGAAATATTCATGAGTCGGGTTCCTGAAGAATATCACACATATTGTTGGTGTTTGGGTGGAGTTCTTCATTGTGTTGTAAATGTTTCATTAAGGTGGACATTTTAAAAAGATGTATGTATCTGATTTATCTTTTGGAAATATTATATTTTTATTTGTATTTTTTACATTTTAAAGTTCATCTCTATGTGCAGCTATTTTTATATTGCCAAAAATTCACATAAATGCATAGTAAGAGGGAAATGGAAAAAATGACAAGTATTTGTAAGATGACAAGTGTTGCCTTGTAGGTTTGATTTTTAGTGTTTCATGGGCCAGTCTCAT
Source organism: Bramus lutescens (assembly GCA_001685075.1). NCBI lineage: Eukaryota > Metazoa > Chordata > Mammalia > Rodentia > Cricetidae > Bramus > Bramus lutescens. The sequence continues at coordinate 182,341 of LOEQ01002264.1, read as the reverse complement.
GTTCTCAGTTATTCTAATAATATGTTGCATATTTTCACTGTATATATGGTGCAAACCTGATTGGCTTGGTAGTGTAAATATTTAAAAGATTGAACTTTTCCCATTTGATTTCTTATTTCAATTGTAATTTTTCCAACTGTCATTATTGACTCAATGGCCTGTGAAGGTTCTGATTTGCAATTTGGAGATAATTGCTTTGGGTTCATTTTCTAATTTGTTTTTAATTTACTTTTAAAACTTGTTTTCAGGGTTCCTAGTTTGTGAGAAGTTGATCTTCAGAATTATTTTTACACTATTTATGACTTATTTTCATAATGTAAAAAGTGTGTAATTATTACAATATTAATCCAGTGATAATAAATTGTATTGTTTTAAAGTTTTAATGATATTCCTGAGAACGTTGTCCTATTTTATTTAGAAACAGCCGACAAACAAAACAGTTGACTACTTTTCTTACCACACCGTAGTGCGGTGATTTTTTTTTTTTAAACAAATGCTTTCTGGGTCATGTAATAATGCTTCCAAACTCAGCTTCCACTCCAAAGTCACTTTGTTCTTGAATTCCCTATCTGGATGATGAAATTACTTCACACTGGGTTACCTGTTCCTCCCCCCCCCCACAGCATCACAGCAGAGTGTAGTGCATAATTTCACAGCATACCCACATACCATGTGATGTGACTGGATGCCTGCACAACGCACTGGCGATTTGCAAGGCCAAAGCCTTTCCAGTACTCCTTTTCTTGCTGTTGCCCTTTTCAGCACAGTAAGTCCCATGCTCCTGTCCTCTCCACCTACTTTTCCTTTCTCCATGCCCTCTGCTAGGTCTTCCTCCTCCACCTGCTCACTAATTGTCCACCCTCAGGCTCCAATCTCCATCTTTTTCCGGTTGTTCTCCCTAGAAGTGCTCCTTCATTCCCAGGATGAAGAATGAGCGAGTCAGCTCTTCCTAACTCCATGCTGGCTTCCTGACCAGCTGCTGTGTAGCTGTGTAGTCCGCCTGGACTCCCCACAAGTGCTCATTCCATTCGCCTTCACCCCAGCTTTTCTTCCAGACTCGCAAATCCTAGGAAATGAAGCCACTTTCCCTTCCACCCAGGCAAACGAGATAGAAACTTCAGCCACTTTGGACATGCCCGCTTCTCGTAGCCCAACCATTCTGCTAATTTATGTGGAACAATGGCTTATCCCATCACTGTGCTTTGATGCTACAACTCCTGAATCTCAGATCCACCCCTTCTCTCCATCCCCCACCACACACACAGACTCAGTCTAGTCACTACTCAACCCTCTCCTGTCCTTTAGAAGAGTCTCCCAAGCAGACCCCCTGAGACTAATAACCCCTCTCCCTTTTCCTCATACTGTCTCATCTTGAGGGTAATGTTTGAAAGAAAGAGTTAAAAAAAAAAGCCACATGAGATTTCTCATGACCATTGCCTTTCAGACAACCCCTATGCCATTACAACTTCAGAGCCCAGGGAGATGGGTCAACAGAAGGACACTTGCCACCAAGCCTAAGCAACCTGAGTTCAAGTCCCTGGAACCCACATGGTAGGAGGAGAGAACCAATTCCAAAAAGCGGTCCTCTGCCCTTCACACGCACACCATGGAGTGTGGATATACATGCTAAATAAATAAATGTAAACCATTAGAAATGAGCTGTAGTTAGCTTTGAGAGTGCTCCTCATTATAACCCAAGAGCATGGGCTCAAGCAACTTTGCTGGAGACAGTGCTGCAGGGAACTTTAGCTCTGGTACCCACCCATCTTCTTGCGGACCCTGTGGTGTAGACTCTGAAGCCCATGTGACCACGCATGCCTAGCTGTGTATAGCATCCTGTCTTGTAGGCCAGGAACACTTACCCCAAAGTTTTCCCATGGCAAACTAGTCAACAGTTCCTTAACTGCTCTTGAGCCTGGAGTCCTCCCTATTCCCATTCCCGTGATCCAGCTGAAGAACACATGCTGCTCCTCCAAGGAACATGTGCATCGACTTACCGAACTGGCCTGCCTTGCCAAGATGAGATACTCCCATGCTTATCACCACGTAACACATACTGAATTTCTAGTGACTAAATCTTTGTCTCCTCCACTAAATAGTGAAGGATGGGGGGAAAAAAGCTTGAACCTGAATCAAATGAAAAATGAGGTTCAAAGTAACAAAGCTGAAACTCACTATAGTTTATGGGTTTAATATGCATAATAGTTAATCCACGTGGCTAAGTCAGAGCATGCGTGGATGTGGTTCCTGAAACTAAAGGAAGATGTGTTGTGTGGTTCCTAGGTCCAAGTATGTGCTATGCAGTTGGGGTAATATCACCAAGCTGGTGTGCCATCATCTAAGATGCCAGAAAGGATGGAAAGTTTGCAATTAAAGCCAGAAGGACAAAAAGGAAGGCTGAGGCCATACGCATTCAACCCACCTCGTGCTTTGTTTTACTTGAGGTAGGGTTCCAATTCCTAGGAATTGAATATCTGCCTCTTGAAGAGGCCAATCTGGATGCCAAAGTAATGATACGCATGTCCGCCCAGTGCATTGTGGATCAGGAGCTTGGGCTGGTTGCTGAGTGACCTAGAGGCCATCGAGGCTTAGAACAAACTGGTTCTGGAGCAAGTGTCTATCTCTGCTCAGTGTGTGAGGGTCACCATCCCTTCAAACTCCACAGACTGGAGGTTCTAGTCGCCTTCCTCTCCACTAGTTCGAAACCCATTCTAGTTCTCCAGTTTCGGCACCTATCAGAATCACTGGAGACCTTATGAAATGGCTTCATTTTTGACCCAGTAGGTCTGAAAATTGGAGGGTTTACATTTTCATAGCTCCTAGGTGGTAGTCATAAACTCAGCCCAAGGCCAACCCTTGAAAGAACTGTCAGTCTGTTCTCCTTTGTGTCTTTAACAATCTGAGTAATTTGAAGCGTCCCAAGGCAAAGACTGCAGATTTCCTCTATTGAGAACAATATTTTCTTGCCTTGTCAGTGTGTCAGCCTGCTCCTCTGGGACCATTGTCCTCGTAGCTCCCTCCCACTGCATCTGCCTGAGCCAGGGAATGAAAGCCGGTTGTCTGCCTTGCTCCTTACGTCTTCCTTTACACACGCTTATCCATTCGCAGATATAAAGCCTTCTCTCAAATAGATTAACTGACCCACTGAAAAAGAGCCCCCTGTGGTCTCACCACCACCCCAAAACCACACTTCTGAACCATGTTGCTATTGGAGCCAAGCCTTCAACACCTGAGTCTAGGGGAGGGCACTTCAGATCCAAACTGTAACAAACACGCTCCTTCCAGTTCTGAGATCGTGCAATTCCGTCCATGACTGGGGACAGGGAGAAATACTATCAGCTTCTTTCTCTAACAGTTGTTACTTTTTAAAGTAATTTTCTATCGATCCTGTCTATGACCTTATTATATCTGGATGGTGTGAACAACAGTGTCAGTATTTTCATTTGAGAAAAGATCAAGAGAGGAGAAGTGACAAAGCCAAAAGGACATGACTCTTATAGCAGACTGTGCATCCAGAACTTTCCAAGTCTGAGAACGTTATCCTCTCATCCCAGCAGCATTAGATATGAAAGTCTTTTTAATGCGGATTTTCTCTAAGCTGTTCAGGCAAGAAAATTTCTAAATTCTCAATGTTTTCTTCTAAGTTAAGCTTTCTTTTCACCTTTTCATATTAGTTATAAATTATTTCTAGAATGTTCTCACAGTTGATGTTTGAAGTCTGCTGGATGACAAGAAACTTTGCAATGTAATCACTAGAATCCAAGGGGATGAATTTGAATGGCTATTCAGCCACTTACTAAGACAATCTGCCTGACCTCAATGAGTTTCAATTTTTATATTTACAGAATGAGAAGGAAGAAATTACCTTATTCAAGGTGGCATGAAACACAAATATCAATGGGTTAGTTCAAATATGTGATTAGTGCAGAAGAGGGTCACAGCACAAGCTCTCTCTATTCTCCTCTCTCTCCCTCCTCCCTTAAAATGGGCTCTCTCTCAGGTGTCCCAGGCTGATTTTAGCTAGCTATGTAGTCAAGGATGACCTTGAACTTCTGATCCTCCTGCCACCTTCTCTCAAGGTTGGGGCTACAGATATTGCACTACGAGACCTAGTTTATAAGGTGCTAGGGGATTGAACCCCGACCTTCACACATTCTAGGCAAGCCCTCTATCAGCTAAGCTACATCCTCAGCTCCTTTTACGGCCTTTAGAATAAAATATAGCCTTAGTAGAGTTTTTTGTAAGATATATTATGTATACAGTGCTCTGCCTGCATGTATGCTTGCACACGGGAAGAGGGTGCCAGATCTCATTACAGGTGGTTGTGAGTCACCATGTGGTTGCTGAGAGTTGAACTCAGGACCTCCAGAAGAACAGTCAGTGTTCTTAACCACTGAGCCATCTCTCCAGCCCCTTAGTAGAGTTCTTGCAGTGAGCAAAAGTTCTATATTGAAAAAGAATCATCCCTCATTAAAAACTGAATGCTGTTCCTTGCATCTCACTGAGTATATCCCGACTCCAACAGTATCCAAATACACCGTGTCAACGAGTTTAAGCCCTACCACTGACACGCAGTATAATGAGTAAGCAAGTTTGCTTCCAACAGCTTGAATTCAAAAGTAATGTTACTACCTCCCAAGGCATTTGACAGGCTTCACTGTGCAAAACTAGTAAGCCACTGGTAGGAGAAAGAGAAGCCTGCCATGGATCAGTGATTCAGGGGAAAGCTATCAAAGACAGCTGTACTGAGAACCCCTGGGAGAGAAGACTCCTGCGGCATTGCACTCCGCATGTTCGCACAGCCAGAGCCAAGCTCCAGTTCCCAGAGTTTACTCCAGCCATGGCACATGCTGGAACCCTCCCAGAACCCCGAGCATCCACAGTGTCACAGTGCCGGTATGACGATGGGCTGCACATTGTGACTTTAGCAAATACTCTTGTGGTACAGAAGCATGTTCTCAACATTCTAAACTACACACGGAGAGCTAGTCCTGCTAAAATTCCTGCAATCCCCTAGATCTTTGGAGGTTTAAGCAGGAAGATCAGGAGGTCAAAGCAATCCTCAGGTACATAGTGAGTTCTGAGCCAGCTTCGCTACATGAGATCCTGTTTCAGTGTGTGTGTGTGTGTGTAAGAAAGAAAAGTGGAGACAACTCATTACATAATCAAGGTGTGGTTTTTATATTTACCATGCTCTTATGATATCTCACTTAATCAAAATATTCCTCCTGGGCATGCACAGCTGCTTGAGTTTTAGTTGCTGCTAGAAGTATTCAAGTTAACAAACAAGATTAGCATTACAAACATCTTTGGGCAGTGGTGGTGCACACCTTTAATTCCAGCACTCAGGAGGCAGAGGCAGATGGATCTCTGTGAGTTCGAGGCCAACCTGGTCTACAAGAGCTAGATCCAGCACAGGCTCCAAAGCTACAAAGAAATGCTGTCTCAAAAAGCCAAAACAAAACAAAACAAACAAACAAAAAAATCTTAGAGGATGGGGAACCACAATTTAACTCATAACAGGAAGGGGAAAAAGAGTAGAATGTAGGGGTGTGGGTGTGGTGGTTTGGTAGAGAATCGCCACCACAGGTCATGTATTTGACTTGGAACAGTTTGGGAACGGTTAGGGGATACGGTCTTGGTGAAGGAGATGTGTCACTTGGGGCAGTCGTGGAGTTTGAAAAGGCCAAGCCATTCCCAGTTAGCTCTCTGCCCCCTGCTTGTAGACTGAAATGTGAGCTCTCTGCCACTGCTCCAGCACCATGCCTGCCTGCTAGCATGCTCCTCGCCAAATGATCATGGACTCTGACCCTTGGAACCATAAGCCCCAAATGAAATGCTTTCTTTGATAAATCACCTTGGTCCAGATGTCATGGGCTCTTGCCACAGTAATGTAAAAGTAACTAAGAGACAGCACAAGAATCACCTTGGGAAGTGTTATTTCCTGACTCCCAAATCAGGATACTCAGCCAATGGCTATGAAGCTTGAAGCAACAGTCCAGAAATTAAACCATCACTTGAAAAGCAAAAGGCTTAACCTATGATGCATGTTTCCACAAAGCTGGGTTTTGACAGCTAAGGGTATAAAGGATAGGTCAATGGTAGTAACACGATTGTCTGGCATTTGTAAAGCCATTGGTTTGACCTCCCATACTGAAAAAAAAAAAGTTGAGTTGGAGATTTTTAGTAAAGGGAATTATATACTCACTGGGATTAAGGAGAAATTTTATATAGCTTATACATGCATTTACTTCAGACTGCCGAGTTTTATGTCCATTAATCAGAACAGATTAGCAGGTAAGTCACTTTAAATTGAAGTCACCAAAGACAGTTATTAAATGGTGAAAATATCTACACAAAAAACCCAGCTGGGAGTCGCAGCCCACTCTTGAACCATTTACTTCCTGGAGAGAAATACATTAAAATTTGGTTTTCTTTTACATAGGAAGAAAGACATGAAAATTTTTTCCTCTGCTAAGACTTTGCACATAAGCTAATTTCAAGTGAAAAATCATATAACAAATAAAAAGTTGAGTACAGGGGCTGGAGAGATGGCTCAGCCGTTAAGAGGACTCTTCTTCCGAAGGTCCTGAGTTCAATTCCCAGCAACCACCTGGTGGCTCACAACCATCTAAAATGAGATCTGGTGCCCTCTTCTCGGGTGTAGGTACACATACAGGCAGAATACTGTATACATAATAAATAAATCTTTAAAAAAAGAAGTCAAGTACATAATTAAATTATTTGCATAATAATTTTAGGGATTTCACCTAGACTTTACTTTTCAATGAACTTATAACCTTGTATTACAAATTTATGATTAAATTAATGAATTAGAAATGAATCAATTGGTGTATCTACAATGAACTGAAAATTTGTGTAGCTCAAGATTTTTAGAGACTTGTGCTGGGCCTGTAGCTCATTGGTAGAGGGCAGGCTCCAGGGTATGAGACCTGGGTTTGAGCTCCAAGACCCTTCTCTCACTCACCAAAAATAGAAAATAAATAAATCCAGTGTCTCATTAATGGCTAACAATAGCACTCACTTATTCTTAGAGAGTCATCCCCACAGGACAAGGATGAAACACCTTCATGAAAAATGAAAACAAGTACTCAATACACAAGGAAAATGGGGTGAACTTTATTCCTCCTTCAGTTAAATTTCCCAATTCATCGTTTGAGTTTTTACGTAGACCCCTGCAATCATTTGAGTATAAACATCCCCCACAGGCTCCCATGGTTGGACGGTTGCTCTCCATGCTGGTGGCATTATCATGAGAAATTCTGGAATCTGCAGGAGAGGGGCTCTAGGTTCCTGGGGTCACACCCTGGGGATGTCTTGTCTGTGCCCCTTCCTGTTGCCCTTACCCCTTTTTCTCTGTAGCCAAGAAGAAAAGAAGTTCCTCCACCACACACTTCTGCCACAGTGATCCTCTGCCCAAGGGCATGGGGTCAGGCAACCATAGGCTGTACCCCTGAAACAGTGACCCCAAAGAAACACTTCCTTACTTAAGTTACAGTATAGTACTGTTTTGGTTACAGGGATCTATTTTCAGAAGCACTGATAGAATATTCTCTTAACTATGAAACTGAAAATACCCCACAATTATTCTCTTTGAGCTTCGCATCACCCCATTTTCCCTCCTGGGTTAACTGTAAATCTCACACTAGAAACATCACAGTCTGATTTTGAGTTATAAAAAAACATATTTACACCATGCCTAATCAATCAATAAAATTTATTTCAAATTACTACAGAATTCTAAAGGAATACTTTTTTAGAACATGGTATATTGTGTGTGTGTGTACATGCCTGTGCATGTGCACCTGTGTGTATGTATGCATGTATGTAGATGCTAGCAGCCAACCTTGGGTGTCATTCTCCTGAACACCATCCACATTGCTCTTTGAGACAGGGTCGCTCGCTGGTTGGAACTCGTCAATCTGGTTAGGTGGGCTGACCAGTGAAGCCCAAGGACTCCCTGGACTCCCCCTTCTCTGGGATTACAAGCACACACTGCCATGGCTAGCATTTTTATATAGGTTCTAGGATCAAACTCCGCCTGCATGCTTTCATGGTAAGCACTGTACTAAGTTAGCTCCCCAGCCCACAAGCAGCATTTTTGTGCACAGCTCACCAATAGAGGGCAGACCCTGAATGCCTTGAAGAGCTGGACATTCTTGAAAGTCTTTGAGCCCAAGTTCCTAAGCATACATACATTAAGCATACATAATGAATAATAGGGGTTAGGGTTGGGACATCTTCAAGTTCTTCTGCTAAGGCTAGTGACCTTGAATCTAATTCACTTGAAATGTATTTCTGCTGCATATACATCTTATTTTATAAATGATATCCTCTGTTTTCAAAGAAATATATTTTTTAAATGTATCTACAACCAATTAAAAATAAAACAAGATTCAAATATGACCTAATATGTACATAATTCAAGGAGAAAGTGTTCTTGATAGAATCCAGAAATCTGGGCAGTAATTAAAATGAAGATTTATACATCAATTTAAAGCTTTTAATATGAATAAATTACAAACAAATATTTGTCCCTGTCAAGCAAACAGGAAGGACTTGCCTGAGGGTTACTGAAACCTTAATGTTCCAAACTAAATAAATTATGTTCACACATTTTGAAAAATAATATCAATAAAAGTCACTATTATCAAATTGACATAAAGATCTAAAAACTCACCTGATATAAATTATTTCAAAACATGATATTTGTTTCATGTTTTTATCTATTCCTTCCACCTACTCTCTATTCCAACCCCTCCTCTCTATTTCACATGAGTAGAAAACTCCTCAGTTTGGAGCAGATGTAGTATGTCAGAGTACGACACACAGTTGCTGCCTTCAAGGTACTCGCCATCTGCAGAAACAAAGTCAACCACAGGGCCAGGCGGTGGCACATGCCTTTAATCCCAGCTCTCAGGAGGCAGAGGCAGCTGGATCTCTGTGAGTTCAAGGCCAGCCTGGTCTACAACAGCTAATTCCAGGACAGGCTCCAAAACTACAAGAAACCCTGTCTCGAAAAACCAAACTGAATAAAATGGTATTTCAGCCCTGAGTTGGGGTTTTCTTGACAAATGATCACTTTCTGACTAGAGTTTAACAGACGCTGTGGTATACTTGCAGGTGAGTTTGTCTGTGTAAGTGGGTTGATTTATATTTAAATCCTCTGTGTAACGGTTATGGGACAAAGATACATTAATGATGGACTGGCAGAGCAGTTACTTGCCTGTCCAGGAGTTGATAGACACAGGGCTCCCCTGAGCCTAAGGTTGAGGATCACTCTGGACCATGGTGACTCTCAAGGTTAGAGGGATGCTAAGGAGGAGGATCCCAGTACCTGAGAGTCCTCCTGGAACGTATGGACACCCAAGAGGAGCTAGCACAGGGCCTATCCATACAGGATAAATCTATGCTGTTCCTTGACAGGTGAGGCCCTATGCTAATATTGAGATTTATATAGTATTTTGGACAAATGTTACTACCACTGTAAACAAAACAAAAAATTCAGATTCCCAAGAGCTTCTGCATTATACCTAAATGGGTGAAAACAAGTTCTACGTAAACCTGGAGAACACACAAATAAGAGAATTTGTTAAGCAGGAAGTTCATGAACTCAAGGTCAGTCTGGACCATACAGGAAGTCCCAAGTCAACCCAAGTCCCATACTGAGCCCCAAGTCAGCTGGACTACATAAGACAGTCTTAAAACGAAAAAAAAATAGTTCAAAACCAGAAGGAAAAAGAAAATGTCCAATGTGACTGCAACACCCAAGTATAGACTTCTCCAGGAAAAGAAGTAATTTCGTATCCTCAAACCTACCGAGAGCTATATCCGGTGCTAGCAGACTCACTGGGCAGCGTGAAGAGAGAAAGGAAAAACAGCAAGCAAGAAGAAAAGGAAGTCCTCTGTCTTAAGGTTTCTAATGCTGTGATGGAATACATGACCAATAGCAACTTGGGCAGGAAAGGGGTCATTTGGCTTACATAACCTTAATCACAGTTCACTGATGGAAGCCAAGGCAGGAACCCAAACTGAGCAGGAACCTGGAGGTAGGAACTGATGAAGAGGCCATGGAAGGGTGCTACTTAAGGACTGGTTCCTCATGACCTGCTCAGCCTGCTTTCTTCTAGAACTTAAGACTACCACACCCACGTGGAATGGGCCCTCCCCCATCAGTCACAAATTAAGAAAATGCCTCATAGGCTTATCTGCCTACAGCATGATCTTCAATCGGGGTTCCCTCCTCTCAGATGACTATAGCTTGTATCAAGTGAACATAAAACTAGCTAGTCGCTCAAAGCAACCAGGCAGATGGTTTATCAAGGCCCCAGACCTTAGCACAACTAATGCAATGATGGAAGCACCATTCAGGCCATAAAACTCAGCACATAGACAGCATCGCCTGCCATGATGAAAACAAATGCCTAATCCATCAAAGTCTGGGAAAGTCTCTACATAGTCTAACTTTGCTTTTTTGCCTGCTGCATGTAGTTCTGCTTCTAGATAACTGTTCTTGTTAACTTAAGCATGTCAACTCAGGGAATGCTTTTGACGTTTAAAAGCTCACCCTGAGAAAGGCACAGTGCTACACTAGGATCCTGAACTAAGTATCTATGGTATGGCAGACTCTGGACTTGAACCATGGATACAATGGGAAAAGATCAGACCCAATCTGTGATCTGCAGAACTTCAGTTCTAGGTAGAAAAAAATTGGCTATAAACAACTAATGATAGATTATGTGAGTGAATGTGTGTATGTGTATATGTGTGTGTGTCAGTGTGTGTGTAAATGTGTATGTGTGTGAGTGTGTGTGTTGTAGGTATGTGTGGGTATGTGCATGTGTATGTGTGTATATGTGTGGGTATATGTGTATGTGTGTGAGTGTGTGTATGTATGTGTATGTGTGTATTGTGGGTATGTGTGGGTATGTGAATCAGTGTATGTGAATGTGTATGTGTGTGTGTTTATGTGTGAGGGAGAGAGGGGGGAGAGAGAGAGAGAGATGTTGGGGATAGGGTTCAAACTCATGGATGGCCTGGAACATCCTATCACTGAGCCCTGATGCAGGCAATTTATTATCCAACTCCACTCATAAAAAGTGCTACCCTTTTAGGAAGGGCAAGGGGCACCACAGTGTTGTGAAGGCACCATGAGCAAGCCTCGTTCAAGCTGATGCCGAGGTGTGGAGCTCAGTGGGGACAGGGACTGAGATACCAAGAGCACTTCACAGCTGAGAATGCAGCTGTTGGCTGCTGTGGCTGAACTGTGACAAAGAACAGGAAGTGGGAAAGAGGTGAGGCTATGAGTTATAAGGATCGCAGGTCTCCCGCATGGTCATGGATTTTTATTACTAAGGAAAATGAGAAGCATTGTAAAGTACAGTTCTAGGACTGGCAAGGTGACTCGGGAAGATCTGAATTCAGTCCCAGGATCTGCGTGCTAGAAGGTAAGACATGACTTCAACAGGTTGACTTCTGACCTCCACACGCATGTACACACACATATACATGTACACCCGATGAAGTATAGTATTATATATGGCATGAAAGCAGAAGGAGACACTATTTGTGGGAAGGAAAGAAAAGGGGCAGAGGAAGGTGGGGGAGGATAACAAGGAAATAGATTAATAAAATCAAAATAAATTGACATGTATGTATGAAATCACAACAATGAAACAATATTTTTATGCTAACTAAAATATACGACAAGTAAAACTTAAGGTGGTGACCTCTTTAATCCTAGCACTCAGGAGGCAGAGGCAGGTGGAGCTCTGTGAGTTCAAGACCAGCCTGATCTACAGAGCACAGAGAAACCCTGTCTTGAAAAACAAACAACAACAGCAACAAAAAACTTTTAAGGCAGATTTCAAAAGAGATTTCATTTGGTTATGCAAATCCTGGCAGACTGGGAACACATTGCCCTAGCTGTTAGGTATATGTACATAGTACTCCATATTCATAATGGCACCCTTGTTCTTTGTGCTGCAGTCAGAATATTGAGACACTAAGAGGAGGAGGAGGAGGAGGAGAAGAAAGTTAAGAAAAAAAGAAGAGGAGGAAAAGGAGGAGGGAGAGGAAGAAGAGGAAGCTGTAATACTTCCTACAGCAGGAGAGAGAGGAGGATGAAGAGGAAGAGAGAGAGGAGGAGGGAGAGGATAGAGAGGAGGATGAAGAGGAAGAGGGAGAGGAGGAGGGAGAGGATAGAGAGGAGGAAGGAGAGTATAGAGAGGAGGATGAAGAGGAAGAGGAGGATGGAGAGGAGGAGGGAGAGGAGGATGAAGAGGAAGAGGAGGAGGAAGAGGAGGAGGAAGAGGAAGAGGAGGATGGAGAGAGGATGGAGATGAGGATGAAGAGGGAGAGAAGGGAGAGGAAGAGGGAGAGGATAGAGAGGAGGATGAAGAGGGAGAGGAGGAGGGAGAGGAGGATGAAGAGGAAGAGGGAGAGGAGGAGGGAGAGTATAGAGAGGAGGAGGGAGAGTATAGAGAGGAGGAGGGAGAGTATAGAGAGGAGGA
>LOEQ01002264.1:140878-169707 GCA_001685075.1 Bramus lutescens | reverse complement strand
GGGAGAGGATAGAGAGGAGGATGAAGAGGAAGAGGGAGAGGAGGAGGGAGAGGAGGATGAAGAGGAAGAGGATGAGGAAGAGGAGGATGGAGAGGAGGAGGGAGAGGAGGAGGAAACTGAACAGTAGTATATTTATTTACTGGGCCAACATCACAAAATGCTATGGGCTGGGTGACTTAAATTATAGAAATCCATTTTCTTTCTTTTTTAGCCTGTCCTGGAACTAGCTCTTGTAGACCAGGTTAAACTCAGAGATCTGCCTACCTCTGCCTCCCAAGTGCTAGGATTAAAGGTGTGCACCACCACCACCACCCAGCCAGAAACCCATTTTCTTAACATTGTGGCTTCATAAAATCTGAGATCATCAAGGTGTGGTCATGCTGACTTTTGTCTAATCTGGCCTGAAGGTGGTTATCTTCTTGTGTGTTTACATGGTGTTTCCTGTGTCTAAGTCTTCTAGATTTATAAGGACCCCAACAGATCAGATTAGTAGTCTTCCCATTGACCCCATTTGACCCCTTTAAAGATTCTGTCTCCAACACAGACAGGCCCTGAGTCAGTGTGGCACAGAGTAAAAATTTTCAACTTGACAATTGAATATTCAGAAATTGTACACTGAATTGCCGTGTTTTCCTGAGTTAACAATATATGAGTTCATTCTGCCTCATAAGAAGACAGCAACAATGACCTGAAATTTCCAGACAGCCTCGCGATCAGGCAGGAGACTGGCCCACACTCCACAGTGCGCTGTGATGCTAAGCTATAATGTTGATAGACTAAGGAGGCTCCACCCATTTTTGACTCACAGTATTTTCAGTTTAAGATTGGCACATAAGCCCCTCCTAAATCAAAAGGATCTGCACTGTCACATTTATATCCATATTGAGGGTCAGAATTGCAACATACGAACAGAGGAGGGGCAAACTAAAGCACGCAACAATTGCTGTGATCCAGCGCAGAGTGATTGCCAGGATGGAAAGACTCAGCATGGGTGATTGGCGTGCAGTAAGTGTTTAATAAATAGCTCATGCTGGCCACTGCTTTACACCAAGCAGCTGTTATCTGTGATGTGACAGTGGGTGTTGGGTAGAGTGATTTGGTGGACAGCAAGCTGTAAGGGCTCTGTCCTCTGGATGCTTAGTTCTAGTGGGCACAAACCAAACAGCAAGATGGAAATCAAGACAGCAGAAGATGCTCGGGAAACTGAAAGAGAGGACTGATGGAGCAGATGTGGGCTTACTTAGATTCCCAGCTTAGCAGGCTACAATGACCCAGCTATGCTGCTTGAGGCAGCGGAAGCAGAGACACTACACAAGCCACTAAGCATGGTTATCTTCCAATGAAACTTCATCTGAATTTTACAGGATTTCATTTCTTTAACCATCTAAGAAAGTAAAAACAATTCTTAGCTCATAGGCCATATAAAACCAGGTTCTGATTACAAGCCTTTGCTCTAAAAAGTTGATGCTGTCTGTCACAGATGAAAACTTTTCCTTCTGCCCATTTAGACTTAGTGCTTGGGGCCTGTGAATCAAACTGATGAAAAGGATAGAGAAACTGCATTCGTATATGTACATTGCAGAAAGGAAACGGAAGACAAAAAGAGAAAAGAATGGGTAATGACCGTAGAGAACAAGATAGGTCCTTAGGACAGAAGGGACATAGGATGGCCTGTGACAGTGCCTCTCCTGAGAGCTCTTGTCCTGGTGCCGACTTCTCAGGAGCAGGAACAAGAGTCGATCTTCTCTAGTCCTAAGCTCCTGGAGAAGTGTGTGGTGTCAGGGTTCCTTTTGGAGGCTCTGCTTTCAGACAATGAGGGAAGTCCTGGCCTCTGTTGACTCTCAAACGCCTTCAGCTCAAAAAGACATTTACTGCAGTGCTCTATCCTGGACCCCTTTGGTACTAGAAGCAGTCGCTATCCTCCGGATCCCAGACTCATCTGGAGAAAAGCAGAGGCTCCAGCCATCTGTTTCTGGATTTTGTATGTGGCTTCTAGGCAGGCAACTTGCGCCGTCAGGAACTGTGGTACACTTGTGGTATTTAAAATATAACCCTTCCTACGGACTCTCAAACCGCACCACCTACACACGAGTCTGGAAGGCTCCTGCAATTTAGGGGGCAAGAAAAAAGTGTTATATTGTGAATCTAGCTTGAACCCAACACAGACCACGGTTTAGAACACTTGGTTCCCAGATGATACTGCTCCTTTGAGGGCTGTGGAGCCATTAGGAAGTCAGGGATAACTGGCAGAAATGGCTCACTGGGGTCAAGCCTTTGAAAGTTAAATCCTAAACTCTGATTCTGCCAGAATAGGAGGCCCTCTCCCACACAGTCCATCCGCCATGAACACTACTGCTAGGCTTCCCCACCACGATTGACTGAAGTCCTGACCTAAAATAAACCTGTCCCCGCCCCATTGTTTCTATTGCATATTTTGATCACAGAACCAAAGTAGTAACCAGTACTGAGAGGAATCGGTATATATGCTACTGGTGGTTGAATATCCTCTTTACAGAGCTTCCTGGGGTAGGACACACAGTTTTGATGTCAAGCACCTCCTGATCTGAACCAGGCATATGTATGCAATATAGTCACAAGGTAACTTCCATGTTCATGCCAGGTAGAGCTTGGATAGACAACCCACAAATTGCAATGTGCTACCCAGAACAATAAGACCCTCTGGAAGTGTGTCATGCCAGGAAACCATCATGCCCAGCATTTGTTGAAGAAGATGGGCTGTTTTCAAAAGGGCACATCCTTGTGCAAGAGAGGGAGGTTAGGGTCAGGCAGGTCAAGGGAGATGGCAAGGAACTACAGGATGCCCACATACCGTGTCACATGCCAGAGAATCTGCTGTTCCGCAAAAATGGTTCACCTACCTGAGCACATTTTTACCAAGAAGAAAATTTAAACCTGCCACTCAGATTGCTGAATGGCATTTTGATTGTCTCCTGCTTGGCGGACTAGCCCTCCTTTCAGTCAAACACATGTACAATTGATTTAGCCAAGCCTAGGTTATTGAGAAATCTGTGACCTTCAGGTCAGGATTCACTCAAAAATAGGGACAGTCAACCAACACAGTCAGGACCCAAGTAAGGTTAACATCAGCCTGGAGAGGGAAAGAGCACCACCACACGCATTCCTGGCAAACATGGTGGGAAATGTGCCCCCAAAACGAAATCTCTTTTTGGTAGAGTTTTGTTAGAGGTTAGATGTCTACTCTCTTTTCATCCACCTCGATTTGAGTGTGTTCTGTGCTGGCTCTTGATTTAAAACTGGCCTTTGTACTTAGTTAATATTATATATTGCACATTGTGAAATAAGTTAAACAATGATGGTCTGTTAAAGCAACAGTTATGAAGTATCCCTTCGTAAGAGATAATGAACCTAAGTATCGAGAAACAACCAATGGACGAGTAGAAGCTCATAACCGCTTTTATTTTTTAAGGACTGAAATGTGTATCCATTCAGTCAGTCAGTGAAAACAGATTTACCAAAGCTGACTGTGTTGGAAGCTCTGTGCTAGTGGGGTACAATGGAAAACAACACCCATCAAGAGGAAGGAGGCTGGGCCATAGCAGGAAAAAGAGAGAGGGAACCCTTGGTTTTGTTTTTTAATTACTTGAGAGCTGGCTTTGGTCATCAAGAATGACCTCTCTCAGGCTGTCTGTGACATTTAAACTGGAATCTGAAGCCAAGGCAAAGTCCTCAGCTGACAAATGTCATTAAAACCCATGTGGAAAGGTCCAAGAGGAGCCTGGAGAAGCAAACTGGCACTTGCTGGGGGTGTAAGGATGGGGACATCACCACCACCATGCAGAGGAGGAAGGGAATCATGGAAAGAAATTACAGAAATGCAGATGCATTTTCGGCAGGGGGCCATGGGCAGAGGGTATTGAAATGCAGTTGATGGGGCTTGGAAATGATTTGATATAGGAATGGGATGGAGGCACGGAATTTTCTAGTACTCTTTACACTTTCTTGGTCCATTTCTTTGGGGTCATTTATCATTAATTGAAGCCATTTAAGCTATGACATTGTTAAATAATTTATTATTTATTCATCACTCTTTCCTTCAACGGTAGTGTTGACTAATAGAAAGACAAGCCAAGCTTATATTCATAATTGCAATGTGCTCATGGACACATTAAAAAGGGGGAAAAAAAGAGATGAACTTAAATGTGAGTTGTATGCTGGCACAGCAGATCTCAGCTCAGACTGTCCCACACGTCAATCTGTAACCACCTGTGCCTACAGCAGCTCTCAGCTCAGAATGCCCACATGTCAATCTGTAACCACCTATGTCTGCTGCCTGTATACTGAACAGAGCAGAGCCAGAGCTATTGAATCCCTGGGAGTGAGAAAGCCTCTGCCGGTGGGGAGGGAGGGGGTTGAGAGTAGTGAACTCTGGTGGGTAGGGCTACTCCATCTGGTTAACTATCCCACCTCCAGGACATCATTCCTGGAAGAGGGTGAGCACTTGCTAGATAGTAAGTGAGCCCATAAATGCCCAGTAAAGCAAGATTTTCCAAAGCAATGGTTTAGGACTTCAAAATAGCCCCCAGCGAGGTAGAACAAAGTTTTCATTTTGAGCTAGCTGAGACTGATGCATCTAGGAGACCTGAAGATGCCAGAAAAGGAAGTGGGTGAGCCTGGGACTGAGAAGAAAGGCACAGAGGGGTGGGCAGGGAGGGTAGGCGGGGAGATGTAAACTTGGCACATGGCTGACATCAAA
This sequence comes from Bramus lutescens, assembly GCA_001685075.1. NCBI lineage: Eukaryota > Metazoa > Chordata > Mammalia > Rodentia > Cricetidae > Bramus > Bramus lutescens. The sequence continues at coordinate 164,972 of LOEQ01002264.1, read as the reverse complement.
AGCCAAAAGAATCATCAGATCACTGGAAAAGAATGCAAAGTAACCAAAAAGGAAGGGGCTTGGGACTATCCTTCCAAGGCACCAAGTCTTGACTTCATTTAAGACTTATTTGCATTACTTTAAAGCCGAGAGAGATCATTTTTTTTACACTAAGAAATACGATCCCCAAATATGAAGAAGCCCAGCCAGCTCATGAATGAGCCGGACTTGGAACCCAAAACTCTGAGGGATTGTGTAAAGAATGTGATTTACAGTATGGAGACTATCAAGGAACCTGGGGTTTGCAGAAAGGGCATGGCCAATCATGACTTCTACTGCTATGACTTCCGGTAGGCAACATCTTTCAAAATTACAGCAGGATTAAACTTGAGATTTCATCCAAATACCCTTTGCTCCTTTCCTCCACCTATCTTAGAAGAATAAATTGCCCTAGATGTACTTTAGTATAAATTAATATCTTTACCCAAATGATTATTAGACGAATTAAACCAAATTAGGCTTTCTCTGCTGGCCTCCCAAAGCACAGAATTAACTGGAACTCTACAGCCTGGGGGCTAAGCAGTTGTGTAACCTTGAACAGGCGTGCTCCTTCCCTACAGCCTCTTGGTTCTTATCAACAGAACCTACAAGGTAACCTCTAGTTCTAAAAGTCATTTATGAGCCAGTGGTTACTTTTAATTAAGGTTCAATCAGTCTTTGTATTTAACTTCAAATTCCATCAGTATGAGAAGCCATCCTGGGGGTGGGGGGGTGCAGGAATGAGTACCAAGTTCACTACTGGGAACGGAGGGAATGGGAATGTGGGATAAGAAATAGCCTTTGGAGATTGAAGGTCTGCCTCTACCTGGAACCATTAAGAGTAGATGTTTGGAGTTGGGCAGTGGTGGCAGCGCTGGTGCCCACCTTTGATCCCAGCATTTGGGAGGCAGAAACTGGTAGGTCTCTGTGAGTTCAAGGCCAGCCTAGTCGACACAGAGCTAGTTCCAGTATACAGGGAAACCCTGTCTCGAAAAACAAAAGCAAACAACCAACCACAAAAGAGTGGATGTTCGGAATACCAGATCTACCACTCCCCTTCTGTTGCACGGGCTAGGTCCCAGTCTTGTGACAAGGGAGTATGACCTGTTTGTACTTGTGTACTGTAAATGGCAGGCTTGATTCACAAGATAATATACAAGTGCACTAAAAAGAAAGCAGAATGTGGGGAAGCGGGGAAATTACAGGCAGAGCAGGAAGAAAAGCAAAGTTAGGAAAACAAAAGGTGAGGTAAATGGAATTACAAGGTGGGGATGGGCAGGGGACGCCCGCAGAGAAGGGACTGGGGCCAATCCGACTGGGAGGTGCAGAGGTGGCGAGGTGGCAGGCTGCTGACTTGCGGGGCAGGCATCAGGTGGAGGAGGGGAGCGGGAGAGAGGGAGGGACTTGGCGAAGGGCAAAGGCAGGCAACACTTAAAAGGGGAATGACCCTAGATGGTTAATGCCACCAGTGACCTCCGACGCCCAGGGCAGTAGACCTCAGGAGGAAAATATATCCTCTGTGTCCCAGGCTCCTCCGGAGGCAGGCACACTGGAAGGGCAGGACCATGCGTGAGCTGTATAGCAAACAGGACACCCTGGCGCTGCGGGGCAAGCACATCGGGTAAGGAGCCTTAGCGGGCAGAAAGGGGCAGAGGGCAAACGGTTGGAGCTGGGTGGGAGAGACAGAGCGCCACACCCCCCGGGCTCTGGAAGGAGAATTCTGCCTGCCCAGGAGGTACTCCTAGAAGCCCCAACCCTGAGCTTTCTGTGGCTCCCAGAGGCGAGGCAGCAAGTGGCGGGAGGTGAGGGCTCCTCCAAATCGGGTATCACACTCTCCTGAGAGCGGGTATCCAGTCTTGGGAAAAGAGCGGAGCCAGCGGGCTGGGGAGAACACGCCTCCATGCTCATCAACTCTACAGCTGAACTCAGAAACCATTTGAGTGATGGCTCCGAAAACAAACTCATTCTGACAACTTCTGTTTAAAGTGAACTTTTTCCGTGTGTTTAGTGAAGCAATAGAGAGTTTCAACTAGCAGAAAACTTAAATCCCCTATATAAAACGCAGGGGCTTCGAGGGCACCTTATAGCTTCTTAAGCTGGGTCCTCGCGTCGATTTTTAAATGCTGTGTTCTCCTGGCGTTTGTTTTGTCCGTGTTATGTGTTAATAATAGAACTGTGTATAAAAGACTGGCCTGAACTTGGTCCCAGCTAGGTGTCGTGCTCATTCATCCCTGTCAAGTCATATTATTGACATTCCAAGGAGCAAATGACAATGAGTGAGATAATATCTTGTGTATGGGTTTTTAAAGGACGATACGGACTGGGCTCTAACACTGTGGAAACAGCTGTCCACAGTGCGCATGTACCTGGTGCTGTCGCCAATGCACAGACCAAGTGATAAGGGAAAGAAGCAATGTGCTGGGGCAGAAATGCTGAGCAGGTTCTGGTACAAAAGCTCCTTGCTTCCATCAGGAGGGGTTCTAAAAGGTAGAGGAGACTAAGACCTCTCTCACAGTGGCCCAAGTTCCTCCCCCACTCACCGAATGACACCTTTTTAAACTAGATTCATTTGGAAACATAATTTTTCTGAGGGAAAACGGCAAAGTTTGTGAAAGGAGACGAATAGTATTGGATTGATGGGACAAGGGAGAATTTTACAGTTTGTGAGCCAAGGTGGAAAGTACCTTTAAAAGGCATAGAGCCTTCTGCAGCGCTCAGTAAGACCCAAGGTTCTCTGCGTGCCTCTTAACTTGTAGATACAATCTAACTGTTGAGTTTGAGTCCACAGGAATTCTCTCTCTCTCTCTCTCTCTCTCTCTCTCAATAATTTTAGCTGATGCTGAAAAACAATATAAACTAGTTAGTATAAACTAGTCTAGTGGTGGTGGCACATGACTTTAGTCCCAGCAGTAGGGAGGCAGAGGCAAACGGATCTCTGAGTTCCAGGACGGCCAGGACTATTCGGAGAAACCCTGTTTCAGACAAAACAAAAACAAAAACACCTGATATGTCAGAAATGGATAAATGTTTTAATAAATATTATCTTATGTAATGCCTACGCCTGTTTCCCCTCCCCTCTCTTTCTCCAAATTATAAGGAACGTAATAACTAGCTATAAATAACCTAGAGTTAAATACTACAAAGAGGATTTTCATGTATTTTGAGTGGCACTTGTCCTGTATCAAACAAATGACTTTCCCATCTTAAATACTTTAATTCGTTTGTTCTGGGATGCTTTTGTAAGCAAAATAAGCTCCCATAATTCTTGGTTATTTCCATGAACATTTATGGCATAATATATAGCAAAACACAAATGTTACTGAGGTTTCTGATCTTGGCCCAATGGACATTTAAGCCTAAAACTATGTTTTTATTTTGATGCTTTTGCATACGGAAAAGAACTCTCATATATCCTAGGGGGTTTGTGGAGATTTTGTAATATTTATTAAGGTGGTATGCAACTGTTTAGAAAGTGTTTTAGTTATCGGGAGTAGTGGGTAACCTCAAACTTTAAAAGGACTTAGGGCTATGGTAAAAGTTGTAGATTTTTGTACAATATTAAGGATCAGCACTCATGTCTGTTAGAGAAGCAGTTCATGAGAGAGCTATAGCCCATCTCCTAGTTTCTGTTGAGTTTTGGGCTTTTTTGTTTTGTTTTGTTTTTGTCTCTGTGACAGGGTTTCTCTGTACAGACCTGGATGTTCTGGTACTCACTCTGTAGACCAGGCTGTCCTTGAACTCAGAGATGCTTCTGCTTTTGCCTCCCTACTGCTGGGACTCAAGGCATGTGCCACCACTGGTAGACTAGTTTATATTGTTTTTCAGCATCAGCTAAAATTTAAAAAAAAAATATAGAGAAAATCCTTGTGGACTCAAACTCAACAGTTAGTTTGTATCTACAAGTTAAGAGGCACGCAGAGAACCTTGGGTCTTACTGAGCGCTGCAAGCTGCAGAGGGGTCTGTGCCTTTTAAAGGTACTTTCCACCTTGGCTCTCAGGAGATGTCAGAAATGGCTGTTAGTATTTTCTCATGTAAGACCTCCACCTATTTCCCCTCCTCTCTCTCTTTCTCCAAATTATAAGGAAATAGTTATTACCCTATGTGAGGGTGGTCAACTTTGTTCCAGTAGAGTAAAATGTCCCAAAGAAAGCTGAGTTTTAAGTAAGCTGATTTGTGCAACTATCAATAGAGCTGTTAAACTGTGGGTCTTTTTACAAAGAAATGTGAGCAGTGACACCAGTGGTGAATTAAGAGGAGGGAGTCCAAGCTAATATAGAATGAAAAAAAAATGGTGCGGTCTCGTGAGCTCTGCTTTCCCTTTACCTTATAATTGAAATGTGTTTTAATTTTCAACTGATGATTGACCTCTATTGAGAAGGAAAAACACTGAGTTGTCTGACCCTACCATAATATTTCCTTTGCCTATGTCTAGGCCCTCTTGCAAAGTTTTCTTTGCTGCGGATCCCATCAAAATAATGCGAGCCCAGGGGCAGTACATGTTTGACGAGAAAGGAGAAAGGTACTTGGACTGCATCAACAACGTGGCTCACGGTAAGCAACCTGCGCGCAGAGCGTTGGAGGAAATGACGGTAGAGCCCGGTTCATCTCGGGAAATTTCATGTCAGCTGTCCCTCTGCTGAGTCGTTCTAAAAGGGAAAAGCTTCTGTAAAATGAGGGGAGAAAGGAACCCAATCCCTTTCTCCTTTTCCGTCAAAATTCCCCTCTCCTCCCAAGCTCTTAGGGCTGTTGACTATTCCTTTATGTCCTACATTTTAGTGGGACACTGCCACCCAGAAGTGGTCAAAGCCGCAGCAAAACAGATGGAACTACTCAACACGAATTCTCGCTTCCTCCACGACAACATAGTGGAGTACGCCAAGCGGCTTACAGCCACCCTGCCGCAGACGCTCTCTGTTTGCTACTTTACAAATTCAGGGTACGTGTCTGGTTTCTGGCATCCTCGCGCCCCGTTTACGCCTGCGTACCTTTTCCTTTTGATGCGTGGTGTGACACAGATGTCTAGAAAAAATTAAGGAAATTCTGCCACTTACTAAGGGACCTTTATTAGGCGCGGTCCTTTCTGTATCATTTATTTCAAGACTCCGAGCATAACAGGATACAGTGGCATCATCTTGTCACTCAGTAAAGTGTGTAATACAAATGGCAGACTCACATCATCCTTTCAATACACACATGCTGATCTCAGCAAATAATGACCCTACTAAACAAGTGGTAATTTCATAAGATTTTTTTTACTAATTTGCTTTCCTACAATGATTGAGCATATTTTCCCAGCACAAACATGAGGAAATTCAAGTGAAGATACATTCCAACTTTTACATTTTGTAAGCGTAAATGGTTAAGTACCCATCCTGTGGATGACTCTACAGGTATCAGAAAGTATGGCCTACAGATGCACACACAAGGATGTGTGAAGCTGGAAGTTATGTTAGAGAAAAGCAGTATACAGCATTTCTGTTTTTAAAGGGTTAAATGTATTGAATTTGTTATTTAGAAAGCTATAATGTCTGCTTGTGTGATTTTCTGTGACTCACTTTTCCATAAGGTATTTTATAATGAGCACATCGTTATTTTGTTTTAGAAAGAACTGAGGCAGTCTTTGAAGATCTCCTATATTGTTAGAAGTCATCCTTGCCTTTTATAAGTGAAGTATAGTGTTTGTCACTTTTAGAGAATCCTAGACTATCAAAGAGGAATGGGTTCCAAGCAGCACTGTCATTAGAGAACATGTGTGATGCTGCACACTACCTGCAAAAAAATAAAATAATAGTCTCAAAGTCGTCCAGGCGTCTGTCTAAATCCTGGCTATATGTCCAATCAGCTGTAAACCTTGCTCTGGTTCCCATAGAAAAGAAGATGGCAATACTTGCCTTGCAGCATTTTTGTGAGAATAAACAGAAGCAAATGCTCAGATGATCACAAGCATCCCTTGAGCGATTTTTATCCAAGGAAGGAAAGTATATTTAGACTCTTAAACTAGGTAAAATAGTGTGATGATGTTCTTTCCTTAATCAAATAATAAGTCCCTGCAAATGGATTGGCAACCAGGCTAGAGGGTCTTCCATCCCTCCTGAGATAGGGTATTCAATGGTGGCTAAGGGTCGTCCATCCTTCCTAGTTAGGGTATACAATGGGCTTTTCAGGATCCTTAAAACTAGTCACCACTGGTGCAGCTACGTGAAGTAGGAAGCTTGGCTGTCATTTTTCTGGGTTTCTTCTGTGTCTTAGTCCTTAATGGCTGTGACACATGTGTTAGAAAATGACATTGAACTGGGCGGTGGTGGCACACACCTTTAATCCCAGCGCTCGAGATACAGAGGTAGTCAGATCTCTGTAAGTTTGAGACCAGCCTGGTCTACAACAACTAGTTCCAGGACAGGCTCCAAAGCTACAGAGAAAGCCTGTCCTGAAGAAAAACAAAATCAAACACAAAGAAAAAGAGGGGAGAGAGAGAGGGAGAGGGAGAGAGAGAGAGAGAAAATGATGTTGAGAACTTAGGGTGACCAAGAAGGAGTGGGAAAGAAACTTCAATTCTGCATTATGCTTTTCTGAAAAAAGGTCATCTTACAATTTTTCTAACATTGAGTCATTTTAAAAAGAGATTGTCACTTGTCCCTTTTCTGTCTTATCTCAATAGATCCGAAGCCAATGACTTAGCCTTACGCTTGGCACGGCAGTTCCGAGGCCACCAGGATGTGATCACTCTTGACCAGTAAGTCTTAGGCACAGGGTTTCCAAGGGAGAAGCCCCTTCAGAGCCATAAGTGTGCCAATCTGGACTGAACATATGTATACTAAAACAGAGGCACTTGTGGAGGAGGGTGTCGTGGAACTGTCATGGAACAGTGGTTTGAAATTCCACAATGAGGTGCTGAACTTAGCTTGAGTCCGGAGGCTAATTTACTTTCTAAGCCCCTGAAAATGGGGGAGACTTTCCTGCATGTCTTGAATCCTGCAGCCTTATGGGCTTGATGTGAAACCGGGCTGACATTTTACACAATTGCACCTGCTGCTGCCTCTGCATAACTCAATTATTTTCAAAATTTTAAAAAAATTTCTTTAAAATCCAAACATTTGTTTCACTTCACTATTGGGATTATCCACTGTACTTAATAATAAAGACAGCAATTTATAGCAAATTTAAAACTTAAGTACTTCTGTTCTCACAGCTACAAATGATCTTATTACCTCTCGAACATGAATTTGCTAATTTTAAACAAGATATTATTTTATCTGCTCCTTAAACCCCTCCACACTTCCACATATGGGTTCACATTATGCCCACAAATCTACAGAGAGGAGTTAAATACGGACCTTATGTAGACTCGTCTTAATGGGATTATTCATTTTCTGGTGCTTCTTCATTTGTTGCTACAAGCTGATGGGTTCAAGTAGTACAAAGTGGTCTGTATTGTTTCTGTAATTCAGAAAGCTAAAATGACTCCCTGAGCTAAAATCAGGGTTATCTGTGGGAAGTCTTGGCTCTCCTATGTCTTATGTCTGTGTCTCATGGCTTGCAGTCCGGGCCTTCACCTTCCAAGTCAGCCATCACCTGACCCAGCCTCTGTTTTGATCCCCACACCTCCATCATGCTTCTGCCTCCTACTTTCTCTTATAGGACATTTGTTACTGTGTGGGATCCTCCCAGATGGTCCAGAATAATTCCCTCATTGAGTGGTTCTCAATACACCTGAAAATCACCTCTGCTCTGAAACATATTCTCAGGTTCTGTGTATAGGAGATAAACATACTCGGGGTGGGGTGTTTCCTTTTACAAAATTCTCATCCTCCATCACCTATGGACAAGTATAATAATGTATTTACCATATATTTATTTACTTCTTTATATACTTGTGGACCTATGGAAGACTATAATATATTTAGCATCTATTTTATGCTATTTGAAATGTTTTACTAGTACATGTTAACTCTATATAATAATGGATTTCACTATGACATTTTCATACATGTGCATGTGTTTTCCAATCATGTTCTCCACCATTACCCTCCTGTCTCCCTCCCACTTCCATGGGTCCCTTTCCTATTCCCAGCTAGCTCTGCATGGACTTCCACCTCCTTTTATTTTTTACATCATGTAAAACAAGTTATCTTACATGCATCTGCTTTACCAAAGTTACTGTCGGATCTCTTCTCATGTTTCATCCCACCCAGAATTCCTGAAGTGCATTCCATTCCTCTAACTCAGTTCTGACAATCGAAACATAATGTGAGCCATGCATGGGATTTTAAATCTTCCAGTAGTTTGGGGTAGCCAACCTGCTGTCATTTTAATACGTAATCAACATACACCACATTGACATAGCTTCCATTCCTTTTTTCCTCACTGAGTATCAAAAGTCCACACCGTCTGTTTTACCACACAGCACATCTCAGGTCAGACTAGAAATGCTGCCAGTGCCCGTAGCTCCACGCGGGGAGTTGCTGCCTTACGGTATTATAACATTGCTGTTCTCACTGGGCAGCACCCCAAGTGACAGGCACTGACTTCCCAGCACCAGCAGAAATCCTTCCACACGGTCCTCCACAGGACATTCTGAGAATTCCCTAGAAATAAATTCCAGAAACAAGATGGCTGGGCAGCAAGGTATACGGAGGTGATGTTAAAGGTTTCAATATTTGTCTCCAGTGTGGTTACAACTCCAGACACAGCACAGGAAAGGTCCCCTCTCTAAAGTCTAACCAAACCCAATACTACCCAACTTTCTGTTTTTCCCAACTGTTGCCAATCCAAAGGGTGTAACATATCTTAATTGGCACTGTTGATTTGAGAATCTCCTCAAAAATTTTATGATTTTATCATTCCGTGGGGTTGCCTTTTCGTATACTTTATAATTTTTCCAGTTAGGAGTCTCCTGCTCTTGTTGCTGCTTTGCAGTTTCCTGTACCATCTAGGCCAGAGGATCTCTATTTGGAATTATCTGTGGATGGGTTTTCAGACCTTTCTCTCCACATCTGCTGATTACATTTCTGGGCAAGAAACAGAAAGGAATATCATCACCATTTGTGCCTTAAGGGAGAGAAAAGTATGTTGTAGCTACTTAGGTGTCTCTCAGCCCAAGTTTTTCTTCCGGAAAACTAGTGTTAGCCTAGTGTCTCCAACCGACCCTCCACTAGACAGCATCCCAATGGAAAGCCATGTCAATACTTCAATATATAATTATGGGACTCCTGGCAGTGAGAGCAGAGAATGTCTCTGACTCTGTGGCCAGGTTTGGGGACCTACTCTTCCTGCTGGATTGCTTCATCCAACCTTAGGGGAGGAGGGGGTACCTGCTTTCACTGCAGCTTGATAAACCATGGCTGGCTGATATCCATGGGATGCCTAACTGTATCTGAGGAGAAACAGGGGAAGAAGAGTGAATGGGGGATGGGGAGAAGTAGGGGACTGGGAAAAGTGGAGAGAGAGGAATCTTTGGCTAGGATGGAAAAATAAAATTTAAAAAAAAATGAAGAAGAAAATGCCACGGGGGAGGGGAGGGTGCATACAGAAAGCTAGGACTGTTTCACAGAGAAACCCCGTCTCAAAAATGAAAGAAAGCAGGGAGGGGAGAAAAGGAGGGAAGGAAGAAACAAAGAATGTAGAAAACTCAAATCACAGAATTGCATGGAGATATGAAAACATTCAAATTCAGACTTACTAACCAGGCATGGTGGCATGTGCTTGTAGTCCCCAACTGAGACAGAAGAATCACTTGAGGCCAGGCGTTCAAGGCCAGACAGTGGTATGAGAGGTCTATGTTTTTAAAAAAATTAGGCTGGTAAGGTGGCTCAGCAGGTACTTGCTTAGCAAGCCTTGCAGCCTGAGTCTGATTCCCCTGGATCCACATGGCGGAAGGAGAGCACTAACTCCTTCAAGTTGTCCAGGCTGCATACGCACACACAAGAAATAAGCAAATGCTTAAAGTGTTTAAGCATGTAGAAAACTAAACTAGGTGATGATGGACGCACGCCTTTAATCCAAGCACTTGGAAGGCAGAGGCACGAGGATCTCTGTGAGCTCGAGGCCAGCCTGGTCTACAAAGAGTTCCAGGACAGCTAGGACTGTTTCACACAGAAACACTGTCTCAAAAAGAGAAAAGGGGGAGGAGGGAGGGCAGGGAAGAAGGAAGGAAGGAAACAGTGAAACAAAAAAAGAATGTAGAAAACTCAAATCACAGGATTGCATGAAGATAGGAAACATTCAAATTTAGAAAATCTAATTTAGCAATATAATTCAAAAATGTTTCTTTTCCTACTGTAATAAAAACCATTGCCTATGAGGACACACTAGATTTCTCGTGTACTTCATTGTATGTATAAGGGAAAATGGACATATCAAATGGCCAGTACTGCCAGGAAAGGCTAAATCCAGTCATACAGTTATTTGTGGCGCCAGCAAGGAAATTCTCCCCAGACGACAAATACAGAGTGGTATACAACACTGGCTTTCATATGGAAAAACACCTTTCTTGGAACAATTTCCATTGCTTTTCTTTTCCATTTCAGTGCTTACCATGGTCACCTGACATCATTAATTGAGATCAGCCCCTATAAGTTTCAGAAGGGCAAAGATGTCAAGAAGGAATTTATACATGTGGTAAGTATCCCCAAGTCCTATCATCAGAATGCTGGGGCTAGAATGTCTCTTGGCATCCAGCCCAACCCTCAGAGCAGATTGGAACCATGGGAGAGAAACTAAGAATGAGAGCGGTCATGTAGACGTGCTGAACTCAGAGGGCCACGTACTGGCAGCATGTGGCCCACACTGAGAATCATGGTCGGAGAGTTTAGTGGCAGATGAGATTTTTAGCAGCTATTACTCTATTCTTAGGCCCACTGGTCTTCACTTACTCTTCCAATTACTAGTACTATATCAACACCCAGAGCTAAGAGAGTTTCTACGACTATCATAAAAATAATTTACATAAAGCAGAAACCAGAGGCCTCAAACCAGACCAATGGCTCATTGCAATGACTACGTAGAAGTTTACGGACTACACGGTATACTGTGTGACTTCTGTGTCATGCTACAGCTTGGCGTGGCACACATGCCAAGACTTTTTGTTTTGTTCTGTTTGCTTTTGGTTTTGCTTTTTGTTTTTCTTTTAAAAGTTATTTTATTGGGGGGAAGGTTGCAAGGAGCAGAGGGTAGATATGAAGGAATGGGGGGATGAGTGGGATTAGGATTGCATGATATGAAATCCACAAGGAATGACCAAAATGTTTTTAAAAAATAATTAAATTTAAAATTTTTATATAAATCATAATTATGTAAATAATATGAATTGTTTTAAAGGTATATTACATTATATAGGGAAGCCAGACAAATTCACTTCATTTGGTTGTGTTAGTTGAGGGTCAGTGGACTCTTAAGAGACCTCAGTGCTTTATTTAAAGGCTTTAAGAATAAGGACTAAGGTACCCAAGTTTCCTAAGTGATTGTAGTTTGTGATATAATTGACAGCCTGGGTTTGTTTTACAAACATTCCTTAGTACAATCTCCACTTCTTATTATTTTTATATAACATAATTACACCTGCCAATCTGTATTTGCTTTCTCTGTGACTAGGGATAAGTTTTTGATTTAGAGGGTCTAGGTCTAGCTCACAATTCAACGATGTCAGCTCTTCAGAACCTTCAGAAATGTACAGAGATAAAAGGCACGGGGGGGGGTCCTTGGGTCAACACAAGCACCCTCCAACATGCCCTGGTATGGAAAATAGATGCTCTCTTGGTTTTCAAGTTTGGCCAAGAGGCAAATAATGAGAAAACGTATCATCTGATGCTCTAGGCACCAACTCCAGACACTTACAGAGGGAAATACAGAGAGGACCATGAAGATGCAGCCACAGCCTATGCAGACGAAGTGAAGAAAATCATCGAAGATGCTCAGAGCAGAGGAAGGAAGGTGGGCATTATGGGAAACTCTTTTAATGTCTCTTACGGAAATAGTTACAATAGACTTCTCTACAGAAAAGAGAAAGGATTAAATCGAAAATTTCATTCTGTTCTTTGCTGGTTACATTTTCACTTGGTTTTGTTTTTTGTTCCACTTGGTTTGTTATACTGTCAAAGTAAAATGTTATCCATCTTAGATATAAAACCACTCTCTTCTCCAGTGCTGCTGGCTGATTCCGATCTCTCACGTACTGCACAGGGTCTGGTTCCTAGAGCCAGGCTCTCCCAACTGTGAGGGTTGTGGGAAAGCAAAGAGGCAGAGGGGCTTCAGTGCCGGGGGAAGTCCCAGCTCTCACATCCTCAAGGGAGCGATGGTGCTGTTGGAGCTAGGGGGTTCCTGGAACCACAGAACTGAGGCTCGGCTCCTCACTACGCCAACGGTCTTTCCCCCGGGCCTGGATTTCCCAGGCAGCGCCGGAGTTCTCGAGGGCAGGAAAGGAGTTCACGCTTTCTGTCTTCAACCCGCTGCCCGCAGATTCCTGTTCTAGTCTCCACCACTGCAGGGTTGCGTAGGTGCACATTAGATGCAACTAGACAACACTCAGCCTTTAAATTGGTTTATGGCACAGACGTGACAATATGAATGCTTCATTAAATAAAAATGATTTGCCTTTTCCAGTGAATTAAAAATACTTTTCCCTTCATGACAGGAGATCCATTCTTTTCTAGAGTATCTCTCCCACCTCCCACCCCTACCTCCACACTGCCACCCCCACCCCTGCCTTACTTTCATGTCCTTTATGACATCTTCTTGCAAATGAGCCTAAGCTCTACCTTCCATAGAAGCTTCCAAGTCTCCTCCTTGTAGTTTCGTATGGTAAATGATGCTTTCAAAAAAAAATTTTTTTATCTCAACAAAATGATATGGACTCTGCTGCTAATGGAGGGTCTAGGTGATTGTTGGTTTTTGATGTTTTGTTTTGGTTTGGTTTTTTTTACCAATATCAGTGTTACACAGTTTGGGACTTGATGGCACTGTTACCAATGCTGAAAGCTATGCAAAAAATAAATATGGGCACACACTTCTAAATGTCGGCTATGCTTGCGATGTCATGGAAGGTTGAAGCAGAAATTTCTAGAGTCCGGAGGCCTCATTTTAGAGCTAAGATACCAAATAACTCTGAAGTAAAGAGTTTAACCTGGTTCGGGCAGCTGGTAGGAGTCAGGGGAGGGGGCAGACTTGGTTCTCTAGATTTCTTTCCTCATGCCTTTTTGAGCTCTCTCTTCTTCCGTCAGTGATTGTCACTTTGAACTTCTCCTCCCATAGCCTCCGACATGCTTCCTCTATACTTTCTGTTGAGATGCCTAACTTTTGAGGAAAGCCTGGTTCAAATCTAGACCTCGAGGTACAGCAACGGAAGCGCTGTGTGGAGCCCCAGGCTGTGTGCCTGCTCCCTTGGTGCAGACTCTAGCCTCAAGCAGTCCTATTTTACTAACCTGAGAACGGGCACCCACCATGTCTTCTGAACCTCAGTTTTCAAAGGTTCATGTCATAGACATCAAAACAGTACTTTTACTCAGCACAACCTGACAAAAAAGATTGCCCCTTAATTAAGCTGCCCTTCGCACGGCCTCCATCCCCCCCCCGGGGGGGGGCCTGCCATCCCAGGACTTCATTTAGATCACGGCTCTTCTACCACAGGCAGCTTTTATTTTTAATTAGCAGACTGTGTAGCACTCACCACGGTCTGTTTCTAGCCATTTTAAACCTACTCGAAGGACTGGAAAGATGGCTCAGCTGTCAAGAACACACACTGGTCTTGCAGAGGACCCGGGTTTGGTTCCCAGCACCAAAGTCAGATGATTCACAGCTACTTACAGCTCCATCTCGAGGAGGGGAAGGCTTCATGCCTTCCGACACCTGTACACACACACATGCATAAAGTTATAGCTAAATCTTCTTTACCATAGTGTGCTCTTGAGGCTGTAGAGATGGCTTAGCCATTAAGAGTGCTTGTTCTCGCGAGTCCCAGGTTTGGTTCCCACACCCACATAGCAGCTTAGGTTGCGGAGGATCTAGTGCCCTCTTCTGGCCTCTTTGGGCACTGCATGTATATAGAACAGAAAACAGGCATGCAGAACACCCACATACACATCAATAAAAATAATAAAAATAAATCTTTAAAAATAAAAACCTGTCGTATAGGAAACTTTTTAGGGAGTAGGTATCTTGTAAAGATTGTGACCCCATCTTCTTTTGTATAGATTGCCGCCTTTATTGCTGAATCCATGCAGAGTTGCGGTGGACAAATTATTCCTCCAGCAGGCTACTTCCAGAAAGTGGCTGAGTATGTACTTGACTTGGGCATCCTTGGTCAAACTGAGGGTACTGTGGCAAGTCTATAAGGTCATACTTCCAGATTAGCCAATAAAAAACTGCTGCTGTCTGCCTGCTGCCTTGGGAATCTAGGATGTCCCTGATCTTAACCAAGATCCAGCAAAGAGAGGATATAACAGAACTCTACTCCAGCTCCTGCTGGGCATTCTGTCTCATTGGCCCATAGCTATGCCTTGCCAATTAGTAAGCATGAAGATTATCCCTGGTAAGAGCCACTTGTCCAACTCTCTTCCCAAGTTGAATGTTGCAATACAGCTTACTTTAAGTAGCATACATCCAGGCAGTATGGGGTAAATCTAATCTAGAAATTGTGATTAGCCTGTAATGTTGCTACATGGTTTTGAGTCCTCAGACGGAGGCTTTGGGTTAATACTTCTCTGACTTCAATAGTCTTTTTGGGGGGTAGTTCTGGAGATACTCATCCGTATATACCTTTGCTTTTCAGACATGTTCGCAGGGCAGGGGGCGTATTTATTGCTGATGAAGTTCAAGTAGGCTTTGGCAGAGCTGGGAGGCATTTCTGGAGCTTCCAAATGCATGGCGAAGACTTCATTCCAGACATCGTCACCATGGGGAAACCTATGGGCAACGGTCACCCGATGGCCTGTGTGGTGACAACCAAAGAAATTGCAGAAACCTTCAGCAGCACTGGCGTAGAGTATTTCAATACAGTAAGTTTTGGTTCACAGCTTTAATTCTAAGAGGGGAAACTAATGCATATTCTTAGATAATAAAGAAAAGGGCTCCATGTTACCAGCATACCATTCTAATACTCTTGTCAAACTTCAATCACACCAGACTGGATTCCCTTTGAATTGTTTCCTTGTGTTTTCCTCTTCTGATAACATTCTTATTAGATTTTGTGAGGATAGATTTCCTGTTTAATCTTTAGGGGATTGTTTCATTAACAGACGATATGATCTTCCTTATTTTGTGTTGTATTGAAATTCCCCAAACACCTCGAAAGCTTTAGATGATTTGGTACCATGAATGTCCGTCAACTCTCATAAGAAAGACTCAGTGTTGACCCTTGGAAAACTGTCTTTGGCGTTATCCCCTGAAATAAACGCTTTAGGTTGCAAGAGTCACTGTCGTGTTCACAGCAGCAAAAGCAAGGGTGCAAGCACAGAAAGAGTTTGTTTTCCAGAGAAAATATTGCTTAGCTGTTTTCTCTCAGCTCTTTAAGGATAAAACACTGATTTCCCTTACTGAACCACACTTTGGAATCTTTAATTCAGAATCTGATACTTTCTGTTGTTGTTTGGATGAACCAATAAACCCCTTATAATCCCTCACACTAGATACATATCCTGGAGAATATACATACCAGGAGCGAATTTTCACTCAGTCCCAGTGAATAAAATCATTCTGTCTTCTAAGCCTGATAGGTTAGTATTACATAAGAAAATACATTTTAAAAATTTATATACATGGAATTTATATAAGCATTCTTATCTTTAATAATATATACCTTTGTGGGGACTGCTGAAGGAATTAAAATGGGTTGTTTTTCACACCTATGTTGAAAGCCAAGTTTCTCATGAATGAAGAACCACCACTAATTCCATTGTTGTTTTCTCATCTTTGTCTGTAGTATGGAGGAAATCCAGTGTCTTGTGCTGTTGGGTTGGCTGTGCTGGACATAATTGAGAATGAAAACCTTCAGGGAAATGCTGTCAGTGTGGGGAATTACCTCACCGAGCTACTGGAGGCACAGAAAGCTAAGCACCCTTTGATAGGGGATATCAGGTGGGTTGACCGACCGTCATGTACACATTTGTTTCTCCATAACAAACTTGTAAACTTCTTGAACTCAAGTTTCTAAAACACTGAGAAACAGAGAGAGCAAGGGTTGGTCTTAATCCAGGACTCGGGGACCACCCTGGCAACATTGGGATACATATCTTTCCTCAGATTTGCAGGCTTTTGGGAGCTGGAGAGATTGCTCAGCGGTTAAGGGCCTTGCTTGCTCTTCCAGAGGTCCTGAGTTCAATTCCCAGCAACCACATGGTGGCTNNTTCCCAGCAACCACATGGTGGCTCACAGCCATCTGTAATGAGGTCTGGTGTCCTGTTCTGGACTGCAGCCATACATGCAGACAGAATATTGTATACATAATGAATAAATAAATATTAAAAAATTTTGCAGGCTTTTGTTCTGTAAAGTTAGGATAATTTTAAGTCCAGGAAAGGAAGGAAGATCAGATGATTCCAAGTATCTGTGGATAAGGAGGAAAATGCTATTTCCATTGCTGGGTATTTTTCATAGATAGTTATAAAAACTTGCAATGAGTACCCTGAGAAATTAAATGGCATCAAATGTTGTTTGAAGACTGGAGAGTGTGCTCAGTGGGTAAAGAGCTTGCTGTACAAGCACAGGGACCTAAACCGGTCCCCAGAACCTACATTACCACGGCAGGTGAGTGGTGTTCACCTGCAACCGTAGTGCGCACAAGCTATCTAAATCAGCAAGCTTCAGGCTAGGGAGAGGCCCTTTGTTAAGAGGGATGGCCCCTGACTAATACCACTGAGGTTGGCCTCTGGCCACCATAGGCATATGCACACACATGACTGTCTACACATACATTCCCTACACACACATACATGCATATAAAAACAATTGTTTTAAGTATGATCCTCTTATAAAACTAAGTGAGGTGGGAAATCTCTGATGGCAAAATTTGTTTCAAACATGAGAAGCAACTGTGACATTAGCGGCGTCTTGAGTTAGTTAAAATCAGTTGCATTTCCACTCAATGTAACACTTAGTTTGACATTAAATGTCATTTGGTGACAGTGCAGGGCTCAGAGAGTACACATGGACTCTTTTTCCTCTTCTTCAGAGGTGTCGGCCTTTTTATTGGCATTGATTTGGTGAAGGACCATGAGAAAAGGACGCCTGCAACAGCTGAAGCCCAGCACATCATCTATAAGTAAATTCATGACCCCTCATTTCCACTGCATGTGCTCATGGCCCCCCATTCTCACTGCATGTGCTCACTGCCCCTCACCCCCACTGCATGTGCTCACTGCCCCTCACCCCCACTGCATGTGCTCACTGCCACTCACCCCCCACTGCATGTGCTCACGGCCCTTCATCCCCACTGCATGTACTCATGGTCCTTTCCTGCACTGATTAGGATGAAGGAGAAAGGGGTGCTTCTCAGTGCTGATGGCCCCCACAGGAATGTGCTTAAAATCAAGCCACCCATGTGCTTTACAGAAGAAGATGCAAAGTTCATGGTGGACCACCTTGATGGCATCTTAACAGGTTGGTCATTATCTTAAAGATGCTTCTCCCTTCCCTTCCCTCCTATTCACCAGAATCATTTCGCAAGGAAAAATATAAAATGGATAACTTCCTCTTCAAACTAGAATCAGATAACTGCAGAAGTAAGCTATGTAGACCTTAGTTAAATCAAACATTCCCATGTATATAGTCACACAACTCCAAATACGCTTTTAGTAAATTAGCACATTGCTGCTATGGCTTGTTTGGTTAACTGTGTTTTGCTTTTTAGATAAGGTCTTGCTGTGTAGCCAAGGCTAGCCGTAGATTCACGATCTTCCTGCCTCAGCCTTGTGAGTTGCTGGGATTACAGGTGCACACCATCATGCTCAGCTCGCCATTTCTCTTCCCTGCGGACAACAAGTAGGCTTTTCAAACTGTGTCTGCACTGGGCTCACACCACTAACACTGTGTGGTTTCACATTGAGCCATTGAGATAATGATGCATCAGCCTGCTTTGGGAAGGCCCATCCACAAGCCGAGCTAACATTCAGGTGACAAGGCATGAGGACATGGGACTCAAGGTCAGTCTGGATTGCACAGAAAGACCCCAGTTCAAATAAAGTCAAACCAAGGAGACAAAAGATATCTGAAATGTTTTTTAATAAAAATCACAAGGTATAGATGAACAAATTTTGGCCCTACGCTGAAACATTTCACTTTGAATTATTTTTGTTTTCAAGAAATCCTCAAATATCAAAATGGTTTCAACCTGTTTATGTTTACCTTGAGGATGCATTTATCATCTAGACCTCTGACCCACCATGGGCATTTTATATTCTGTTCTTTTATATTCTAGAACTAAACTAACTTATTTTCTGTTATAAATGTAAATTGCACTGAAAAGTAAATAATCACTGTAAAACAGTGTTGAAATCCTAGAACTATTGAAATAGTAAGCCTATTTTTATTGCCGTTTAGTTTTATCCATATTATATAGAGATGTATTCAGCCTCTCTGCTCAATTTCCAACCATTGGGGTTAAAATACGATGAGAAGTCACAAGTGAACATATAGTAGATCAGTAATGTTTGGAAACTTCTACATCATCCTGCTGTTCATAGTAAGGTCTCTCCTTGGACTCAGAACATGCTTATACCCAACGCTGTCAAACATACTCACAAACAGGTGTGTCCTGTGGTCCCACAACATCAGGTAGAAGAGTACAGAATAGAACCCTCTGTCACCAAGTCTGAGCCTCTTAGACTGAACTAAGTGATATTACTAGCAGCCCAGAAGAACTTGACTATGTGAACCAGACACAGGTAAAACAATCTCAGTGCCATGTCCCTAACAAATTAACAGTGAAAAACTAAAATCAAATTATAAACTAGACCTAGAGAGGTGGCTCAGCAGTTAAGAGCAGCCACTGATCTACCGAAAGACCAGGGTTCAATTTCCAGCACCCAGCCAGTGGTTTACAACCATCTGTAACACCAACTCCAAGGGATCCATCACCCTCTGGCTTCTGAGGGCACCAGGCACATACTTGGTGCACAAACATATGCACAAGCAAAACACCCATACACATGAAATAATAGCACTAAAAGAATGTTGAAAAGCTGCAAGCCAGCAATTAGAATAGTAACATTTGTTAAGTGCATTACATGCCTCTCCAGTCCTTCCTTCCTAAGGATATTCCTAGACACTATTCTTAATTATGCTGGTCAAACTCTGTATCTTCTTTAATTTAGTTTTAGAAGAAGTCATGGAAACCAAGAGCGACGGGGTGATCTCTGAGAATACAGTTTGCAGAACAAAGGTAAGAGGTGGCCCTTTTTTTTTTTCTTCAGGAAAAAGCTTAGAGCATTGGGGGATTATGGCATGGCTCTGTTTAATGCACAATGACGATTAAGAAGAACAAAAGCAGCCTTGCTAAACTAAGGTTATCACTGCAATTCTGAGAGCACAATTAAGTTCCTAGAGCCAATGGTGTATCGTTTTCAAGAAATGAAACCAAATTACCATTCTCACAGGTTTATTCTCATATAAAATAAATAAATAAAAACAAAGGACCTCCCTCTTCTGGACTGTAAAGGTTTCATTTCAAAAACGGGGAGAAACTAACTTGCTCTGAGCTTTTTCCTGCTGGCTCAGAAAGCTGCCTGCAATGGACTCTGGTTCCCATGATGCTGTTCAGTTCCCACAGTGCTCTTCAATGCTCTTCACCATCTACACAGGCCTTAGCAACCTAGTTCTGAAACACCAAGAACTGGTTCTGAAATGAGCTACGTGGAAGCTTCCACAGCAGCCAGGAGCCGAGGAAATCACTGGCACCGAGTGGCCTAGTTTCTGCTGTTGATGCGCTTCCAGCAGAAAGCTTTTCCATTTTCTTCCCAAGTTGCCCATGGTGTGAGAAAGAGCACCCGGGCCTGGAAACAGAAAAGCAAAACCTTGAGAGGCTTTGTTGCATAATTTGTTATTGGTTTATAGCTCCGATGGCAAGGGAACATTCAGTGCCCAGAGCCTGCCCGCACACCCAGCGCAGTCAGCAAAGTCCTTTTCATGGTTAAAAAAACATTGGGGTGTTTGAAGGAGAGCAAATGATTTCTAACAAGACACCCTCTGTCTAGTCGCACAACACAAACCAGTCAAGGGACCCATTATTATTGAAAGGGCAGGAATAGTTTATCAAATCTGGGTCAGAATAATGGCTGCAAAATGGATTCACTCTGCACTCACTGACCAACTTGAACAAACAAGAGTTCGCAGCAGGGAGTTGTACCCTGAACCCAGTCAAGTTACTGCACATGCATAAAATTTTGCCCCAGAGTCTCTCAGAAGCGATGTCGCCACCGCCTTTCAAATGTCTGGTGTTTTCTTAGGGGTGGGGGTGTCCTGTTAAATCAGACGCAGGGGGTTGGCTGATAGCAGAGGGGGACGTCCACAGGAATTTTGTGGGCATGTCTTGCAGGTCCCTAAGGAAGACCACGTGGAACACCCCAACCATGGCGCCACCGAGTCCAGGGAAAACCACAGCAGAAAGAGAAACGGTGTATGTTCAGATCAGCGCACGCTGCTCAGCAAAAGACTCAAGACATGAAGGATGAGCATTAAACGGCCGATAAATATCCATGGATAAACAGAGCAAGTGGGTGCATCTCACCTCTTAGTCATTCTGTAAACTAGCGTTTTCAGTCTGCCTAATTTGTACATTAAAGGGTAGATTAGTAATAGCAATAAACAAAGTGATAAACCATGTCAACATGATTAGTTCAACCTCTGGCCTGTTGATTCCTTACCTGTAATTCTAGAAGTATTTATTCTATTTTCAAATGCAGAACTCAGCTGTTCTCTTGTTTTAATGTTTGAAATTAGAGAAACAAGCCAAGTGGATTCCTTAAATTCAAAGAATTAGTACATTAAAGTATTTTAATCCTCAGAAGTACTCCAAATTTGTTAATATATAAAATATATAGATTTTAATAAAATAACAGATGATATAAACAAAAATGATGACTATAAAATGCAGATCGCTATATGGACTAGCATGGTGAAATCAGTCATTCCAAAAGGAACCACAGAGTGCAGAGGAAAAGGTAAAAGGTCAGTGGTCACTGAGAAACCTGGTCACTCATCACCCTGGGGGAGCTGAAATGGGACATGTGAAGTCTAAGTTACTCTAAATGAAAATCAAAATAAACAGTTGGCTAACTCTAAGGAAGCAATGCCTTCCAGAAACAATACACATATGGGACCAGTACACATGTGAGCTCATAAAGACTGTGGCCACATGTACCAGACCTGCTCAGCTTCAAGCCACACAGGGTCCACTGAGAGGGGGAGGTAGACACAGGGTCACATCCCTAACCAAGAAGCTATCTGCACTTGATACCCACCGGCAAAGGGAAAGTCGACTTTTTCCTGGAGCGTGTTATTGGGTGTATTAATCACAGCCCAGGGCAGGGCCATGCCCTGGAGTAGCTGGCCAACACAACATGAATTCAGTGGTATTTTGTTTGAGACTCTTTTGTTCCATTTTGCTGTGTTTTGGCTTTTTCCTTATTGGTCTTTTGCTTGTTTATTTTGATTTTCATTTTTTTGTTTTTTCTGCTTTGTTTTGTTTTGTTTTTTCAAGACAGGGTTTTTCTGTAGCTTTTGAAGCCTGTCTTGAAACTGGCTCTTGTAGCCCAGGCTGGCCTTGAACTCACAGAGATCCGCCTGCCTCTGCCTTCCAAGTGCTGGGATTAAAGGCATGTGCCACTACCACCCGGCTTAATTTTCTTCTGTGTGTGTGTGTGTTGTTTTTGCTTATTTGTTTATTTTGTGAAAAGAGAGAGCGAGATCATAAAGTTATGTGGGTAGAGAGGTGATGAGGGTCTGGGAAGAGTTGGGAGAAGGGAAAAACGCAAGATGTATTGTAAAATAACTTTAAAACTTTTTCAGGAATTTCCATCATACAGATTTCTCTTCTAGAAACCAGTTTTCCAGCATTTCAAACCAATCAATAGGCTCCTGAACACAGCGATGGCAGGGTTGCAGACCATGTGGAAGCTAAGCATTGTGATTTCCACTCACTAAAGTCAACCTGGCTATAGCCAGCAAGGCTAGGAGTTTAATGCTAATCCGCTGTTTGACAGTTCCCTGCAGCATCAGACAGAGCCCTAGTAGCAGGCTGCTTTAGCAAGTTCACTCCTCCAACTATACCAAGAATAGAGCTTTGTTTTATTAATGGAGACAGTTACTCTGGCTATGACCTTTCTTTTCCTGTCTGCAATTCTTCCACTAAAGCTACCATTTGCGGTTACCATTGGCACAATATCTTACATGCACTATTTATACTATTTATAGCTAAGGAGTTACTTGGTCACGGCAAGTGACGTATAGAAAAGGCCGGTGCTCATGAAATTCCCTGGTCTTCCCTTGTTCTCCATCACCTAGAATTAACTTGCTTGCAAGTACAGTAAAATGAACTTTTGAAGACTCCTTTATGGTATCAGCTAGAGGGCAACATCTTTCATAGCAGGGGAAATACCTTCTAGGTTTAAGTGCATAACCCAAGTTAGTAACCAGCATATGATGATATTAATTTCTCCCATAGCCAGGATTCATGGGGGTGAATATCAGGGGGTGCAAATACAATGGCAGTTCTCACTACTAATCCCAGTGAGCCACTAGAAAAACATCTGTCTTATAACTAACTTTGGGCTCTACTAATAAAGAAGTCTTGGTCCCAGGGTAATAACTCTCCTGCTGTGTGGGAAGGGGCACAATGCTGGTTCCGTTGAACTGAAGGTTGAGACTGCTAAGTAGCCACTCAGGGCTTCTCCTGCCACTGAAGCAACAGGTAAGGTTTAACAGGTAAGATTTATTGGTTTTCTTGCTATCCCCACATCACTCCATCTGAGAGCTAGACGTCTATTCTGTGCTACTGCACATCAGTAGGATGTAACTAATTGATTGTGTTTTATGAGGGCTCATAGATAAGAGACAGCTTTGGAGCCCAGAGGAGATTGTTAGGTTCTGTGCTTTTGGGCCATGTTGGAACTACTAAGGATTGGATGGCTTTTCAAGATGAGCTAGATGTGTATTGCTTTATACGATGAGTTGTTATGAGGTTGTAGGGGCCATGTGTGGAATGTTATCTTTTAAAGTGATATATCTGGGTTCTTAATCTTCATTTCCAACTTGACTGTGTTTGGACTCACCTAGGAGACACATTCATAGGTATGTCTAGAAGGGGATGTCTAGAGAGCTTTAATTGGGAAGAAAAATCTACCCTGCATGTGGGCAGAACAATCCCATGAGCTGAGACCTCAGATCAACATTGAAAGTAAAGACAGGAGAAAGCCATCTAAAATGGCAGCATTCATCTCTTTCTGAATCCTGTAACCAGCTGCCTCACAATCCACAGCCATAACTTTACTGCCATGCTAGACTGTGTCCCCCTAAACCATAAGCCAAGATAGAAGCTTCCTTCTTTCGGGAAGTAGCTTTTGTAGAATACTTTGTTACAGTTACAGCAAAAGTAACTAATGCAGCAAGGTTCTTACGCAGCATTTCATAGATAAAAAGATGGAAAATGCCTGATGAGAAACCCGAGCTTAGCTCTAGCCACTGACAAGGGTTACTCTAGCACAAAGGTAGACCAGTTCACTGGTGGCAAGGGATAAAGAGCTCAAAAGTAGAACCATGTAAATGGCAGACATTGGATCTATGAGAAACAAGGAATTATTTGGTGGGTGAAGTTGGGGGTTTTTTTACAGAAGGAACAGTGACAATAAGTGTTCTATACATCTGGATTCCTGAACATCTTAGATTACCTTTAGATATTCAAGTATCTAGATTCTTAACCGTCATCCTACATAACTTGCTTGATATTTTGACAAATACAGGGTTAAAGACTGGAGGAAGAGAATAGTGTGTCAAAGGAAACTGCCTGTAAGGGGTAGTGGCTTGGTGAAGGAAAAAAATTCCAAGTGGGGGCTGGAGAGATGGCTCAGAGGTTAAGAGCATTGCCTGCTCTTCCAA
>LOEQ01002264.1:113812-140868 GCA_001685075.1 Bramus lutescens | reverse complement strand
ATTGCCTGCTCTTCCAAAGGTTCTGAGTTCAATTCCCAGCAACCACATGGTGGCGCACAACCATCTGTAATGGGGTCTGGTGCCCTCCTCTGGCCTGCAGATGAAATATTGTATACATAATACACATAATACACAGATGAAATATTGTATCCATAATAAATAAACGTTTAGAAAAATTCCAAGTGGGTAGGTTTATTGCCCAGTTTTATTGCGGGAAGAGTAAACCTTAACATTATGAGTCATTAGGAAAGTTGCTCCTTTTTATATATTTAGTCTGAATTGCTTGCAAGAATTTATAATGACCCTTAGGAGATGGAATAGAGTATGTGTAGGGGTGTATGCTCATTTTCTTGTGTGCACCTATTGCACACTTAAAAGAATGAACATATATTTCTGCAAAAGTCAGTCTGGCGGTTTTGAAAAAGACTAGGCTTGGGCAGATCAACAGCCTTCTTAGGGAATTATGCCAAAGCCCGTTGCACACCAACCCACTTCCAAGTCAATGCCTCAAGGCTGGGCCTTTTCTTTTTCTTTTTTTTTTCTTTTTTACTAAATGCAAAGAACCAAAACAACTGTAAAGGTGAGGCAAGAAATGGACATTTGGGTTCAAAACATTAAGCTACTTCGAACTGTATCTTTCCTAAACTAGATAAACCCAACAATGGCAAGCTTTTCTCATGGAAAACTATCTACCAATCATTGATACTCTTTCTTTTACTCAGGCTTATTGAAGTATCAATTATAGAGAGGAAAATCCACTCCCTTAGGACTTTACAGATTGATAGTATAGTTCATAACTGACAAACATAAAAACCTGGGAAGGAACCCAAACTTTTTCATTCTTGTATGTTGTCCCTATATGCTTGATTTCAGGGACTATAGCTGTCAGGAGAATTGTAAGTCAAAAAGCTCCAAGGGAAAAGGAAAGATAATATTTGAGTCGAGTCCTCCTTTGCTTCTGGTGGTGCTTGCACGTTGGTCTAGGCTGCTGAAACACCACAGCCTGAAAGCAGAACTGACAGCAGTTAATTGGCTCACCTTTCTGGGTGCTAGAAGTCCAAGATCAGAGTGCCAGCAAGATCCGGTCCTGATGGAGGCTCTCCCCCTTTGCTTCCTGATGGCTGTGCTCTTGCTCTATGTTCACTCAGCGGCACTAATCCCTTCACAGGGTCCCCACATTCCTGACTCTCTAGACCCCATTATCTTTTAGAGTCCTCACAAATATCATCACTTTAGAGACTGGGGCTCAGCATAAAAGTTAGAAGTGATTCTTAATTCAGTCCATAGTATATTCATAAACTATATTTCTGCCTCAAAGCTTCAGACCTCCATGTAGGCTATGAAGGGCTGAGGCAGTGAATGCCCCCTTTGTACAGAAGTGTTCAGGAGCTCCGTCCATAACCAATCCTCACGGGAGCAATGCGGAACTAGGTGTTTTCTTACGTCTTGTTCAGGTCAAAGCAAGCGACTGGAGAGTCTAAGTTCTTCAGTCTCATCCTTCTTGAGTATGAAAAATTCTATCCTTCAGGCAAGACAGACCTTCCCAGCATTTGAAGTTTGTAGTCTGCCTGACAACTCAGGATTAATTTAATCTCTTTATTCTAAGCAGTGAGATCCTAGTGAAGCTAATTCGAAAGGAAGGTCAAGTTAATGAATTTTCTCAGATATTCAAAGTTAAAAAACAAAAGAAAGACAAGGGCATGCTGATAGATGAAAAGAAAGCCTAAAGTATTAATGGTGGGTGATGCACTTGAGGTCTGTCTTGACGTGAAAATGTAAAAACTCACCACCGTTAACAAGAACTGTGGAGATTCTTGGACAAAAGAAAATCAATCTGTTTTCAGTAGGGAAAATGTTCTGTGAAGAATACAGAATTCTAACTGAACCCTCAAACTAGGTCATTCTGTTTCTATCCAAAACTATACAATATAAGAAATCTATCACTTTGAAACTGAAACCCAAGACTTTTTCCTAAAATCCTGTATCATGATGGGATCCAGCTATAATTTGAATAAATATGCATTGCTCCAAGAAGACATAAAGCCTTTCACTTTCAATTGTTTCCATGTGTCTTTCTAAAGCTTCCCCAGTCGATCCAAGAGTGAAATAAAATAATCTCCTCTCCCCCCCCCCATGGCAGGCTTGCATCACATCACCCCACAACTGTTCTGTCTGATCCTGAGTCTCCAGGCTATGCTTAGGGAGTGCAGACAATGGAAATGGTCCCTGGAGAGGGGGAGACTGCCAGTCAGGGAGGAAAGAACCAAGAGTATCCAGGTGATTAAGACAGCCTGTGAGGCTCCAAATGATGGTAGAGCAGAAAGTTGTCTTCTCTCTGTCCCGTAATCAAGTTGCAAAAGTATTGATTTTTCTTAATGAGCAGCCATGTGTTTTAAACAGTCTAGGCTGACCCAAAAGCAGATCCTGAAGCTAAAACCTAGGGCAGAGGGGTTTGCTTCGGATCTAGTCCCAGGAAACAGAAGGAAGGAGGTGGAGAAAGTGAGGCTGGAAAGGAAGGGGGCCGTTGTGGGGTGAATACCCCTGGAGCACTGAGAATGTCTAACGAATTCTGTGGAGTTGAGCCACTGTGGGAGAGGCAAGGTAGAGAGTTTCTCTGCTCCCCAACCCCCACCTCCCTACTCTCCATCCTGAATCCCTCACCCTCCTCACTGGTTGAGTTACCTTGAGGATATCAAAGCAAGTCTCCATACCGCCTCACTGGATCTACTTTCATCGGAGCAGGCTCCCCCAATGCCCACATGTGCAGTCCTGGGACGCTCAGTAGTTCAAAGGGACCAATTGCCAAGTCTAGGTTTCCCCCTAGCCCTATCTAAGTAGATAGGCCTAAGTGCCAACAAAATAAATGTTTTTGATGAAGCCGCATCTGCTTTAATAGGTGAGACCGATGCTGTTGTCGCAACCATGCTACTTGGAGACATGAAATTTAATCAAATTTATAACTTTTGTAGAGCACAAGCCTTTAAAGGGCCCTTCACAGCCAAGTCATGATCCAAAGAGCATCACGGACACTGTCAATAGTAGAAGCCCATTTGATTCCTGCCCTGGGGCTAGGGTTATAGAAAGGAGGAAGATGAAAAAGCCATCTATGCTCATTCTGGACCCTGCACAAGGTATACCAAGAAGTGATGCCCAAGCCAGGTTCACTGCGTCATTTGTTTCTCTAAAATTAGCAAGTAAAGTTTTTATTTTTTTCCCTCAAAGACTAAGTTTAGGATTCGCAAACATGGCAGTGTAACTAGGTACATGTGTGTATGATTTGGAAGCCCGTCATGATAACATTCAATCTTTGATTTAATTCTCCCTTTTGTTGTCAGACATGTTCTCTAGTCCAGTCCTATGTCTTCCCTCTACAGGTACAGATGACCTTGAACTTCTGATCCTCTTGCCAGCATCCCCTAGTGCTGGAATTAGACATGCTCATACACATCTAGCTTTCTATGGCGCTAGGTATCAAACCCAGGGCTTCGTGCAGGCTAGACAGGGACTCTACAACCTGAGCTATATTCCAGCACAGACTTTACCCTTTTGATTTCTGACTCTTGAGACTCCATCTCTTTCTTGGTGTTTCTGGTTTCTATTTTGATGATTGCTGGAGCTGAAGGAGGCCGAGACAAAAGAGTGATACCAAAGACATACTCCGTGACCAGATTAAAGAAAGGGGGGGGGTGGCGACAGCTGCATATCAACAAGTGCCCAGGACCAGATTAAAACACTCTTTCCTCCCCCATTTCCATAGCTTTCTTTGGAAAGTATTTTGAGATCAATACTTAAAAGTTCCATGTTCGCAGGGCAGTGGAGGCGCACGCCTTTAATCCCAGCACTTAGGAGGCAGAGGCAGGCAGATCTCTTGGTTTGAGGCCAGCCTGCTCTACAGAGTGAGTTCCAAGACAGCCAGAGTTACCCAGAGAAACCCTGTCTTGAAAATAATAATAATAATAATATAAAAGCTAATGTTCACGTTAACTTCTAATGCTTTGAAATGTTTGGATCTTCATTGTTAAAATAATACCAAGTGAGGTTGCCCCTGCTGCTGCTGCTGTTGCTACATCTGTATGCAGACATACGAGGGTTGTGATCCAAGTAGGAATTCCATGCCCGAGTCTCCTGTGAGAAATCTCTGGAGCATATTCTCCGGATGGAAATCCGAGACTGGGGTGGAGATCTGTGTAATGAAAGGCAACCCTGAGAAGCCATTTCAAAGCGTACCATATGATGCTAGAGGGGAGGAGGAAGAATGGCATGTTCTAGAAACCTGGAGACAAGATGGGGTGACACGGAACAATCATCCAAGCCTCCAGCAAATACTGATTGGACCCTTGCAGAGTGTCTCTGCTCCTGCCAGGAGAATCAGATGGGAACAGCACAGTGGAAACACGGAGTGGTAAGTGCTACACACCATCAAGATGTAGGAACTTTGACGAGGGAACAAGTAACTCATCCTGAAGTCTTCATAGTCCAGGAGATATTGGGGAAGTGAGAATTCCCTGGCAAGAGAGGAGCAGGCACCCTCTCTATACAGAAGAGCAGGTACAAAAAACTCCAGGGTCTTGAATATGAACCAAAGAAAGAAGAGGGAGGAAAACAGGTGCAGGAAGAGTTTCAGAGAAGCCAGGTGTGGTGGTGCACACCCTTAATTCCAGCACTCGGGGTGTGTGGGGGCAGAGGAAGGGGGGCTACATGAGTTCGAGACCAACCTGGTCTACAGATTGAGTTCTAGGATAGCCAGGGCTGTTGCATGATTAATAAAAACCCAGAGATAGAAATTGGGGTTCAACCTGAAGGTCAGAAAAGCAAAACAGCCAGCCACTGGTTCTTACTTCTACCTCAGTCTGAAATGGCGATTCTACCTCCAGGAATGTCGGAATGAGACTGTGACTGAGAGCTGTCTCCTCCTGTTCTATAATCCTCTCTAGGGCTGGGATTAAAGATGTGTACCACTACCACCCAGTTTCTATGGCAAACTAGTGTGGCTACTGGGATTANGAAGGTCAGAAAAGCAAAACAGCCAGCCACTGGTTCTTACTTCTACCTCAGTCTGAAATGGCGATTCTACCTCCAGGAATGTCGGAATGAGACTGTGACTGAGAGCTGTCTCCTCCTGTTCTATAATCCTCTCTAGGGCTGGGATTAAAGATGTGTACCACTACCACCCAGTTTCTATGGCAAACTAGTGTGGCTACTGGGATTAAAGGTGTGTGTCACCACTGCCTGGTCTGTAAGGCTGATCAGTGTGGCTGTTTTACTCTCTGAACTTCAGGCAAGCTTTATTAAAATACAAACAAAATGTCACTACACAGAGCTACATAGAGAAACACTGTCTCGAACCCCCCAAAAAGAGCTCAATAGATAAAAGAAGGCCACTACCTTTGGACGAGTTAGGGACTTGTGCAAAGCTTTGAGTAGATAGATTGACGTTTTGTAGAGATTCCTCTGCTGCAGCTACAGAGGTCAGAACCTAAGCCTGGAATTGGCAGAGGGATTATGTCAGCTTCCTTTGCTCCCATCAAGAATGATCACAAACTTGGTAGCTTCCACCAATACCGATTCGTTCTCTGTTCTCTGAGCATTCTAGAGGTTAGACAGCTGCAGTGAATCCTAAGGGGTTCAAAAGCAAGGAATTGCCAGGGCTGCTGACTCGTGGGGACCCAAGGGGAGAATTGGTTTTCTGGTCTTTTCCAGCACTGACAGACCACCTGAGGAGTTTGGCTCATGGTCCACTCCCTCCATCTCCAAAGGTCATGGCTCCAGTTTCCCCGTCTGCCACCCTGGTTCCTCCTTCTTTGGCCTTCATGCCTCACTGTATAATGACTTCCAGAACCATATTAAGACCCAGGTGGTTAATCCAAGATAATCTCAAGATCCTTGATTCAGTCAATCATAACTGGGAAGTGCCTGTGCCTTATAGTGTAGTATTCACAGTTTGGGGGATCCCAATGAAGCTATCTCTGGGGAGCCATTATTCATCCTACCACAGTGATAGCTTCCAGGGAACAGACAAGTCAAATGAATGTCCCCTCCCCACAAAAAAAAAAAAAACAGGACTAACTAACTTGAAACAAGAGAACCCTAGGAAGGAAAAACATAATGTTTTATTTTCTCTTCCCATGTACAGAATGGGAAGCTTGTTGGAGTGGAGTTAACAAATGGACTCCCATGAAAGGAATTAGCATTCGGGTTTTCTCTGCTTCCTCAATGCTTTGGTACATGTATTGTGCTCTTCCCCTCGCCCACCCCGTTAAGTAAGTGCTGTCATTCCAAAGTTGCAGTGGTCATGGCATCCTGAAGAGTACCACAACACTCTCTTTCATGAGCTTTGATTAGGGCCTCAAAGTTAGGTGATGCTGGAGGGAAGAGCCCTGATGGTCGGTCACTCGGCTTTAGAAACAATAGGTGCTCTAAGTCATTCTTTTCTCTCCCTCACAGTGGAAGACACATTTTACAGGGCATTTGCTGTCTGCTGACCCAGTATGCCTTCCTCCTTCCCACATCCGGAAAGTACTAGACTTTTGATTGCACCATCAGAATCTCTCCACCCTTCCCCTCCTCCTTCTCCTCCTCCCCAGTCAGCACTTTCCATTCCTTGCAACATAGTGCACAGGCCACTGATCTCACTTGGTCCAGACCAAGAGAGCAAGGCACAGTGAGAACTCAGGGATAGGAGGGTGTGTATCTGCAGCTTCCATAGGCAGAGAGCGAGAAGCTAAAGGCAATACTTTTATAAAGAAAAGTACATTGCTGAATCGCTGAAAAAAATTCAACCCTAAAATCTTCCGTCTGTCTGGACTTCCCAGATAAATGAGCTGTTAACTTTTGTATTTGTTAAAACTAGTAAGAAATGGGCAAGGCAGTGTTTCCTAATAGGTAGGTGCACACTTACCTTTCACTGCACAATATGAGTGAAGAAATGAGTGAGAAATTCATTATAACATGTTTCTTAATGCTACTTGGAACATTCTTGAACTAATACTTTTTAAGTTGAACTCACCAAAGTACCTACTTTTCTTTGCTGAGCTTTGGCATATAAGTTGAACCAATCTGGTAGCAATCTTAGGTTTATCAATATCAAATGAGATATTAAGGAATTGATTCCCTCCATGGAAGGTTTGCAGGACAGAACTCTGCATGAGACTGCTGAGGGGAGGAGGGTCTTGGTCTCCAGCACTTTTAACAAGGAAGCCTCTTACTGTACTTCAAGCTTTCCTATGTTTGAGGGTTGGCTTTTGGGGTACTGACAAAGATAACTCTGTTATCTTCCTTGGTTCACAAATTGACTCAAAAACCACTTAGTATAAGTAAATGGAAAGTGATAAAATCAACAGCAGAATTGAAAAGTCCCGCCTTCACTTCCTGTTTCTATGTGTAGTAGTCAAAGAGAGGTGCCTTTAAGGAAAGAAAATGAAGGTCCAGTCTGCCCATTCTTATGTCCAGCACCTCCTCACAGCACCAAGTCAGAGAGATTCCATCTCTACCAGCTCCAAAGGGCAGAAAACTGAGCACTTTTGATCCCTGCAGAATAGCAGCT
The DNA here is from genome assembly GCA_001685075.1 of Bramus lutescens. NCBI lineage: Eukaryota > Metazoa > Chordata > Mammalia > Rodentia > Cricetidae > Bramus > Bramus lutescens. Next base: position 133,325 of record LOEQ01002264.1, on the reverse strand, counting down.
TGGACTAAGCTACTTGCACAAGGACCTGAGAGAGTCCCTACAAAACTGCCTCTTTTCAGAATAAAAGAGATCTCTTCCCCAGATCCTTGCCTTCATCTGCATCACTCCACTGACTTCACAAGAAAGTACAATCACAGTTTTTATTAAAATATCATTGGCCTTTTCGTGTATGTCTTAAATATTTAAACTATATGCTAATTTTTATTCCTCAGAGGCATAATTTCATAACTATAAATATACCAAGCATATTAGAAAGTTTCTTTCCAAATAATTCATATAGTATGCATATAAACCTAACTTGGACTCTCCAATTGGGATAATTTAAAATAGAGCTGGCATCCAAAATCCCAGCAAGGATGAGGTCTCACCCCTAGCTGAGGCACTCTTGGCTGTTAATGGCTTCTGGGGAAGGGAGAGTCAGTTTTTTACAGAGACATGGCCTAGAAGAGGATACCCACACCTCAGGAGATGACCCTACACCCTTGCACATGCAGGCAAATGAAGTGGACTCAGTGAGTTTAAAAATGAAACACAAGAATTAAGGATGGAAAGGTGTGCAGGAATCATAGAGGTGGTATTGGAAAGGAGGGAATGAGAGGTGGATTTGACTAGAACAATTGTGTATGTATATGGGATTCTTAATAAAAGAAGAATAAATTTGGGGCTAGAGAGATAGAGGTTAGAGAGATAACTCAGTGTTGCAGAATATTTGTTTATACTGCAAAGGTGTGTCTTTGTCAAAGCACCTTCTGATTGGTTTAATAGAGAGCTGAATGGCCAATAGCTATGCAGGAAGAGGTTAGGCAGGACTTCTGTGGACAGAGAGAACTCTGAAGGGAAGAGACAGCAGATGGAGGAGAAGCTATAGGCTGAGTTTCATAATTAACAATAAGTCTCCATGTTGTTATTTGGGAGCTGGCTGGTTGGACAGAGAAAGACTCTCTATAGCTCAGCAGTTAAGAACACTGGCTGCTCTTCCAAAGGACCTAGGGTTCATTCCCAGCACCAACATGGCAGCTTACAACTATCTGTAACTCCAGTTCCAGAGGTCTGATACTGTCTTCTCACTTGCATAGGCACCAGGCATAGTGTGATGCACAGACAACATCAAGGCAAATGCCTGTATTCATAAAATCAATAATTTTTCTAAAAAGAGCAAGTTGTAAAATAAGTGAACAAATAAAATATATAGCCAGCAAAAAATCATTCAAAAATTTATAAATAGAATCTGCTTATCTAGCTTTTAAACTGCTCATAATTGATGGATTTCTTAGTGATGTTGGGAGAATTTCAAAGTCTCTTGGAGGATAAACTAGGATCTGCAGGCTACGTCTGGTTAAGTTCCTTTATGTCAAAAAGAATGAAATGTTTGGGGGAGATGAACAAAAGGAAAGAAGAAAAGGTAGAAAAAGAAATAAATGTGTTTGTGTGTTTGCAGTGCTAGAGAGTGGATGTTGGGCCTTGTGTGTGACAAACAAGAGACACTAAGCTATCCCCATCTGAAAATGCTTCCCAAACATGACCATGAATGCAGGCAATTTAGAAACCAAGAAGGAAAGTGTGAGAAATTTACAACGTAAAAATTCTTTTTAAAAAATATTTTCAGAAACTATTCTGAAACAGGTGCTGAATAAATATTAGTGGGCTAAGATTATTGTGACATCGTTTTCCTATTAAATATTCTATGCATTTATATATGTATGCATTGGGTTGTGGAAGGTGAGGACCTCAAACAACTCCCGCTACAGCCTGGTGTGCATCCTCACCTTCTGAAAATCTCGCTCCCTCCTCTCCTTTTCTTCACACTGAAGAGACAGCAGGAGGAAGCAGAGTAAGAGACATCTAAAGGACTGGGCCATAAGTAGAGAGTAGGTGGCAAGTGGAAGCCTTGGGAACCTTGAGAACTGACGGCCTATCTGCAGCCACCTGCAGCTCTCTTCATGAGCCCCCTCAGCTAAGGCTCTCCATATATAAAAGCCCCGCGGCATCTGACGGCAGAGCTTGAGAAAATGGGAAGAACCAGTTGTAAAAATAGGAAGTGCTCTGAAGCATGGGGCTTTTATTCTTAACAATTACTATCACACGGGGCTCCAAAAATGGACGCTCATCCATTCGTATCAGGACAGGTTCTCTGTCTATCTCCGGGGGATCCTAGGGATGATCGTGGGACATGGCAATGCTTGACTTTCTGTTGTCAAAGGCCAGTAGCAGTTTGTCCTGCTAAAAAAATAGTCCTTTGGCAGTAGTGGGAGAGGCTTGAAGACCCCCAGAGCCCTGGAGTTAGAGCCATCTGGAGAGAAGGGGGCAGCTTCAATGCCTTGTTCATTCTTTGGACAAAGCTAAGGCAGAACATGATCTTGACCAGTGTACCACAACAACTTAAGGCACACTAGGCACACACTAGGAAGATGGGTGGGACTGAAAGAGTGTGACTGACCACAAAGGTTATTTATTCACTCTGCCTGTTTATTTTGTCTAGGATGAAGTTCATCATTAAAGCCAGTGAGCCATCTACTGCTCTTTGGCTGGCAGGTAAAGCGTATTTACATAGCTAGGAAGGGAATCTGAGCCTCTTTTTCTCAGGTCCCGTGTTTCTCCGCTGGAGGACTTCAGCAATTTCTCCTGTGCATGGAGGTTGAAAGAGACAGAGTGGCTCAAAGTGGGCTCCTTGCGTGACCCCTGTGTCACCTTCATGGTCCCCTAGTCTGTATCTGTTTTCCAGAATCAATATAAGCCAAGTCAACTGGAGATGAAAGAGTCCTTCCAAAAACATGATAGCTCTTCTATAAGATGCCCCCAGTAGTGACCAGAGATGGTTGTTGGGCTCCCCAAATGCCACAAAGGGCCACTGACCTCATAAATGTTCACATTGCAGGAGAAATTTACCTCAGGGTAGAAAAACTTTTTAGTCCTAACCCTTGTTGAGATGTAGGAAAACATAGGCACCTAGGAAAGCAAAATGGCATTCCCAAAGTCATAGGCTCCCCCTTGGATGGTCACATCAATTGGTGGTTCTTCAATTAACATGCTCACAAAATCTTTTCAACTTTCTGTGTACTTTTTCCTTGTCTCAGTTGCACCTGAGTTTTGGAACATTATCAAATGTGAAATAGAACAAACCACACACAGGGCCCAGGGCCCAGCATTCAACAGTGGCAAGTCCCAGGATTGTGTCAAAGGCACCGTGCGTCTGCACTGAGCTTCAACAAGCAGAACTGAGTGTACTCTTCATGATTTCAGTCAGAGGATAGGATTGCGTGGTCATGATGCTGAGGGCATTTGCTCTGAAGAAATAGGCCTGTTTTAGTTTTCTCCCACAGACATAATCAGATCGCAAAGAAGGTCACAGTGGGTCAGAGGTATCTGTCCTGTGGAAGCATGTTGGAGTCAAAAGAGCAAAGACTTTGGAATCAAACAAATCTGGTTTTGAGAAAATTTTTTCTCTTGTGTCTGACCTTGGATCATGAATTTACCCCTTGCTATCCAAAGGGAGTTCTTCCAAGATGTGAAGATAGTTGAGGCCCTTGTCTTTTCACGGAGATGTCCTCTTTCTTAGTGAAAACCATCTCAAGATTATTTGTGACACTTAATACAATGTAAATTTATCTTTACATGTACCTATGCAGCTAGCTGTTATCTTGCATAGGTTAGGAAATCTGTCAAGAACCAAGTTTAAACAGCAGTTGCAACCTTTTCGGAATTATGCTCCATCTGTGGTCAGTTGACTCCATGGATGTAGAACCACAGGTAGAGAGAGCCACCTATACACACATACCTAGATGTAGGGAACCAGTGACGTGCTGAGTGAATGTGTGTTGTTTGACATGGGCACAGCCATGTCAAGGATCAACAGTGCCTTAGGCCCATGCGAAAGAGCAAGGCTTTCCCCTGGTCCATGGGCTAATGTCGATAGTGTGTCAGAAGATGTCCACCAAAGCTTTCTTCCCCCAAATGTTGATGGTCTGAAGATTGTTCCACTACAGAGGCTGCTACTGCTGAGCTTAGTTAAGCCTGCCTGCTTGTTCATCTGTATATAATAACCCCCCCCTCCTTGTTCATCTGTATATAATAACCCTGCCTGCCTATTCATCTGTATATAATAACCCCGCTTCCTTGTTCATCTGTATATAATAACCCTGCTTCCTTATTCATCTATATGGTATAACTCCACCTCCTTATTCAGCTGTATGCAACAAACCTGTCTCCCTGTTCAACTGCATATAATAAACATAATAAACATGCTGAGCTTCCCAGGTACTATGGCTTCTCTATTAGGGAGCCAGGATCACTGATCCCAGTGTGTGTGTGTGTGTGTGTGTGTGTGTGTGTTGTGTGCACGTACATGCACATAGCTTCCAGTATATTTCCTAAAAGCTTTACAGCATTTCACATTTAGATATGTATTACATTTAAAACTGACTTTTGCATATTAGGGGCTTTTTCCCAGTGAGCCATCCAAGCAACATTTATAACAAGGCCTCTTCTCTCCCGAGCCCTGTAGTATCATATCAAATCTAAATATTGACTTGTCTTCTTCAGACTCTATTCTGTTCTACTGAGCTATTTGCACAGCCCTAAGGCAACACCACACTGTCTTAGTAAGGCTAGTAAGTTTTATATCATGCAGGACAGGTTATTTTACTCTATTAATTTTTACCTCATCTCACCAATTCTCTGCCCTTTGCATTTCTGCAAACGTTTCACAATTACCTCGTCCAAATGCCCATCAGCAGGATTTTTACTTCAAATGTATAAATCCACTTTCAGAGAAACAGCAAATGTGTGTGCCTAAGCCACATGTGTGTTCAGATACAGTATGATTCTATTTACATAAAGTAACAAACTAACCTATTTGTATTTAGGGGTTCACCACATGGCTTAGGCTTGGAAACCTGACTTATATGGAAAAGGAATGAAGCCAGGACAGACACAAAGACACAGAAAGCTGGTCTGTGTTCAGTCTAATGGAGTGGTCCCTACTACCCCACAACCCAGAACTTCAGTGGGTTTACTATGTACAGCACAGGGAGGAGTTAGCTAATCTTAATAGGTTGTGGGGAGGGCTCTGCCTCTTGAGTTCTGGGAACACAGGCTGTCCACTGGTTTTTATATGGGTTTGGACTGCAGTCATCTATGAGGAAGAAGCTGCAGGTGGAGTCTGACATACACTGATCAACCTTGGACCAGAGGAAAGGCTTTGTTATTTCCATGGGCCTGAAGCATCGGTCCTTGACATGGCTGTGCCCCCGTCAACAATACACATTCACTCAGGATTTCACCCACTCATTACATGTTCACTCAGATGCAACAAGGAATTGGTTGCTACAAGACAGAGACGTGGCCACCACTGAGAAGAAGTAAGGAATCATGATTTGGAGGACTATAAATGAGATAAATAAAGAGACTTTGCTTAATTTGTCTGATTGAAGTTAGATGGCTGTCACTAGGAATTACTTATTAGTGTACATTAATGTTTTATGTGATTTCTAGAATCTTTTTACATGTGTACATGTGCATTAGTGTTTATGTGTGTGTGTGTTTGTGTGTGTGTGTGTGTGTGAACACAGGCATTTGGAGGCCCCAAGTTCACAGTGAGGGTCTTTGTCAATCATTCTCCACTTCATAATGTCGAGGCAGGGTGTCTCAGTTGAATCCAGAGCTCACCCATTGGCCATTCTAGCTGGCTAGTTTGTCCCAGGAACTCCATTTCTGCCTCATGAGTGCTGGGAGCAGAGGGTCCCACCGTGCTTGCCTGACTCTTATGTGGGTTCTGTGGGTCTGAACTGCAGTCATCAGGCATGCGTGGTAAGCACATTATCCCCTGAACTATCTCGCCAGCCCCTTAGCTAATGCTTGTATGTACTTAAGTTAGTCTCTCTCTCCGTGAGCCAAGCGTTAACTTTCCCAAATCTACCTGGAGCTAATATCGGCATTATAGACCCAACTTTGACAAACATGGCAAACAGTACATGGTTCAGTGTTTGCCTATGACAGATAATCAGAAAATGCTGATTTCTTCCCCCCTCTCCTAGAGCCAGAGCGGAGAGACAACATCCAGGACAGCTGGTTGTGTACTCACACTCTGTACTGTACACAAGCAATGTTGACCATCAGAGAGGTTATGTCCTGCAATCTGTTAGTTTCATCACCTTAAGTGTAGGGCAAAGTGACGTTTTCTCAGTGTTTATCCCTTACCCAGCCTGCTGCCAGAGTCACACACTAGCAACGGGCTTTCTCCCCTTCCCAGTCCTTGAGTCTAAAGAAAGTGGACCTGTGACCCGTGGCTCTAATATGCCCTGATAGACAGTAATGGGTGAACAGAGAAGATTTTGAAAAAAGAACCAAGTGTAGCTCCTTAGTAATAAAACAGGAAAGTGAAGATATCTTGAGTCTTTATGAACTCTCCTGATCATTTTTATAATTACTCCAAGTCTATTGCTTTGTTATAGTCACATGATAAGAAGTATTTTCTCCCCATTTATGTTGGGCTACTCCTGTACCACAATTAGTAAACCATGGAAACACTTATGTAGCTAGCTTGTACAGGGCCACAGAATGGATTGGAAATGGGAATAGACATGCATTCACACATACACAGGCTGGTGTGCCATGCCTTATAGTTCTGTCATGAATGACTGTCACAATGCTAGTAGGCCATCCTGTGTGTGTAATTTGTCTAAGGCTGAAGGGTACCTATCAGAATGGACAAGTAATGATTCCTCCAGTTGACAAGCACTAATTTATCATCATAAAGGAGATGTTATAGAGATGGCTCAGCAGTTAAGAGTACTCCTTCTCACAGAGGACCCAGACTTGACTCCCATAACCCACCTGACAGCTCTCAACTGTCTGTGACTCTAGTCCCAGGGGACCTGACACATTCTTTCTGGCCTCTGTGTGTACCAGGCATGAACCAGGTACACAGAGATACCTGCAGTCAAAACACCCATCCACATAAAATAAAAAGTAATCAAAAGAGAGCTCTACACCAGCCCTGGAGTCTCTATCCCTCCCTTAAATGACAGTTTAGATAGCAAACCTCTTTTCCTGATGATAACTCAGTGTTTGCTTGCCAGTCCTCCAGCAAAGGTTTATCCAGTATGGTCACATGCGCCCTGTCCTGTGTAAGCCTCCCCTGACCCTCCATCCTTATGAAATGCTGTTCGATCACAGGTCTCACCAGGCCCATTAATAGTCTCATGCATAGGTGCTCTAGAGCCTGCTCTACGATCAACAGCATAGACGCTAGAACTCATCTTTGTTAAAAGCAAAGGATAACTGGTGCCCGCCTATAATTCCAGCACTTGGAAGACAAAGGCAGGAGGATTGTTGGGTGTCAAAAAGCCAGCCTAAATACACGTGGCATATTAGGCCAGCCAGAGCTACACTGAAAGACTCTGTCTTAACAGAAACAGAAGCAAAGCAAAGAACAAGAGTAAAGATAACATTTGAAATAATTAGAGCAGCCACCTGCTCTCTTCCCCACTCCGACCCGAGGGAAAGAAAAAAAAAAAAAACACTGATGCTCAACAACAGTGTTGTTAAGTATACACAGAGACACAGACACAAAAAGACAGAAAATGAATGTTCAGGGTAGGCCTTCCCTCCTGGGTTAATCCTTTCTGGAATTTGTTTTGTTTTGTTTTTTCGAGGGTTTCTCTGTGTAACAGTCCTAACAGTCCTGGAACTAACTCTATAGGCCAGGCTGGCCTCAAACTCACAGAGATCCACCTTCCTCTGCCTCCCAAGTGCTGGGATTAAAAGCATAAGCCACCACTGTCTGGTGGAAACCCTTACAGACACACCCAGAGGTGTATCTCCTAGAGGACACCAATTCAACCAAGTAAATAACTAGATAACTATCACACGCAGAGAACTGCCGAGGGTCAAGCCTGTGATCATCTAGTGTCTTGACTGTGATTAATAATGGCACAATCCAACAAGAGCGGCTGTACACAAAGACACGATCATGGGGAGGGTGGGAAGGGCAACTGGGTAATGAAGACGAAATGAGTTTTCCCACAGAAGCAAGAAGCAAGTACTAGAAATTAGGGTATTCCTTACGTTGGCCATCATCAGAGGACTCACACTAAAGAGAAGAGCCCCTGCTTGAGGGGAGGGGGTCCATCTGTACCTTGGCCCTGTTGTCTTTGGGCTTATAGCGAGGAACAGAATCATGGTGGACAGCAGATGGCCAAGGAGGTGCTCCTTATGGCTCATGGCGGCTGGGAAGCAAAAGTGGGGAGCAATGAAGAGACCTTGTTCCCCAGACAGCCTCTAAAGGCAGGCATCTTCCATGATGGCAAACAAGCCTTTAATTTGTGAGAATTGAGGAGATACAACTGTAACTCTATAATACTACTCCCTCACCTCCCCACCACCCACCCCCACCAAAAAATACATGAAAAAATTGTAAGTCCATCATACTTTATCCAACCACACTCATGGCCAGTAATGAAGTCTGGACAGTCCCTTGGAGCTCGCACACTGCCAAAGGCAGAGCTGTATCATAATATTGACAAGGGGCCAAGTCTCACCTCTTCCTGCTTTTCCTTCCTCCCTAGTTCTCTACCATCACCATAAATTGCTTGTCATGCTGAGTGAAAACAGCTGACCAGCAAGCCAGGGCCGAAATTGCAGGGAACGTTCCCTCAGACAGCCAAAAACCTACATAGATCAACTGACCCATCATAAACATTTAAGAGGTGTTTGTTGAGCAGATGAACAAACAAATATACAAATAAATGAAAGGAGCATTAACCTAAAGATAGCCTGGAAGCAATATAAGCAATGTTGTACAGGGGATTGGGGAGGGATAATTGCTTGGCAACAACTCAGAAATGCTTCAGTAGTTGCTCAATAAAAAACCGTCGGCCCACAGGAGGATGTACTGAAGTGTATTTATTCCAACCCCCAGGGCCTCATTTCCAAGATCTCCCTCCTACTAGAAATGTCTGGAGTTCTTTTGGCTCTGAAACAGAGCTCACATGCTGTGATTGACAGCCAAGGCCCTGGTACTGGCTCAAGGTCCCCTCCCTATTCCAGGGCTGAATACCTGCACTCTCGGCTAACTCTGTAGGAGCGAGCTCGCTTCCCAAGCTTGACAGAGTTTTCTGTAGTCGCAACAGTGCTGCTACCAAGAAAGGGAAGCTTCTCTCTCCCCAACAAAAACTGGAAACAAACCTTTTCTCCTTATCAATTCCTATCTCCAAGATTTCTTTTGACATGGCAGTGAACTACAGAATGTGGGACCTCATATCCTTCAAGTTCCATCGACATTAAAAACAAAACTCCAGTCGTAGTTATGGATGGATACTATTACTGTGATGAAACACTGTGACCAAAAGCAACTTGGGGAGGAAAGGGTTTATTTGGCTTAGGTTTCCACACCACTGTTCATCACTAAAGAAAGAACAGGAACTCAAAAAAGGGCAGGAATGTAGGGGGCTGATGCAGAGGCCATGAGTGGGTGCCATTTACTGGCTTGCTTCCCATGGCTTGCTAAGCCAGCTTTCTTATAGAATCCAGGACCACCAGCCCAGGGATGGCATCACCTGCAATAGGCTGGGCCCTCCTCCATGGAATCACCAATTAAGAAAATGGCCTACAGGCTTGCGTAGAGCCTGATCTTCTTGATTGAGGCCCCTCCTCTCTGATGACTCCAGCTTGTGCCAGGTTAACATAAAACCAGCCAGTACAACTGATCCCCTGTCAACTTGACACACAAACACATCGCTGTTAAGCCACACCCTTTCCTTTCTTGCTCACCCCAAGAGCACAATTAATATCAGCATTACGTTCTAAACGTTCTAAGTTTAAAAGGTCCCAGTCTTTAAAAGTTAAAAAACTTAAAAATTCTGTTTGCCAGGTGGTAGAGGCACACGCCTTTAATCCCAGCACTCAGGAGGCAGAGGCAGGTGGATCTCTGTGAGTTTGAGGCCAGCCTGGTCTACAGGGCTAGTTCTAGGACCTCCAAGATGACACAGAGAAACCTATCTCAGAAAACAGTGTTTTATATATATTCAGTCTCTTTAAAATATCTAGTCTCTTTAGAAATCCAAACTCTTTGGGCTGAAGAGATGACTCAGTAGTTAAAACCCCTGGCTGTTCCTCCAGAGGTACTGAGTTCAGTTGCCAGGACTTACATAGTGGCTCACAGCCATCCTTACCTATAGTCCCACGTGATCCAATGCCCTCTTCTGGTATGCAGATGTAAATGCAGACAAAATACGCATAGACATAAAAATACACGGACTTTTAAAAAATAATTTAAATAGATAAATAAAATTCAAAGTCCTTTAGAAAACAATTTCTCTCAACTATGGTTCCTATAAAATAAAAACAAAAGCAAAATACTGTCTTACTCCAAGAGGGAAGAACCAGGGCACAGTCACAATCAAATCAAAGCAAACCCCAACTTGAAACTTTAAGTAATTCAGCTTCCAATGTCTGGAATCCACTCACCATGATCTTCTGGGCTCCTTCATAGGGCTGGGTCCCTTCTCTGGCTCTTCCCTCTACTGTACACAGATTGTCTCCAAGGCTCGGCCATCTCCACACCACACCTGCTGTTTTCCTTGGTGCTCCTCCCACGGTAATGCCATCTCAAAAATGCTGGGGTCTGCTGCACCGACTTAAGCTGTGCTTTCACCAATAGCCTCTCCTGAGCTTTATTCAAGGAGTCCAGCCCCGCCACGAAGTGCCAAGGCACAGCTGCCCTCCATGACCCCTTCATGCCTCCAAAACCAGTACCACCTGGGTGACTCTTACGAGGCCGATTTCAGCTGCCAGCAGGAGATACACCCTTGGCCATCTCTGGAACCCAGCTCCTGTGTGCTGACCCCGAGGAAACACTTCCCAGGAGACTTCACCTCAACGATGCTGGGCGCCTCTTAATCCCAGCTGATTCTCAGACCCAGCTGAGCGGCATCCATTGTCCCAGCAAAGTAATTTTACTTCAGTGGTTCTGGTCTCTTGCTAATCATAGCCGACTCTTCAGCTCAGCTGAACAAACACCATGGCGTCTTCACACAAACGGCCTGGTAGTGTCTCTGCTTCCCTCTGAAACTTACAAGCCATGAAGCCGCTATCATCTGCATGGCTCTCAACGTTCTTTCTTTCCAAGTTCCTACAGAACATTCCACTGAGTTCTCAACACTCCCTGACTTTTCTAACCCAGAGTTCCAAAGTCCTTCCACAGTCCTCCCCAAAACAACATCGTCGGGTCGGCCACAGCAGCACCCCACAATCCTGGTACCAATTTCTGTCCTAGTTAGGGTTATCATTGCTGGGGTAAAACCCCGTGACCAAAAAACTGGGGAAGAAAGGATTTATTTGGCTTACATTTCCACATCGAAGTCCATCATTGAGGGAAGTCAAGACAGGAGCTCAAACAAGGCAGGAACCTGGGAGCAGGAGTTGATGCAGAGACCATGGAAGATAGCTACTTAATGACTTGCTTAATGTGGCTTGCTCAGCCTGCTTCCTTATATACCCAAGACCACCAGCCCAGGGGTAGTCCCACGTACAATGGCCCGGGCCCTTCCACATGGATCACTAATTAAGAAAATGCCTTACAGACTTGCCTGCACCCGATGTTGTGGAGGCATCTTCTCAGCTGAGGCTCCTTCCTTTCAGGTGACTCTATAGAACTTGTGTCAAGCTGACATAAAACTAGCCAGTATATCCCCCCTAACCCCAGACATGGCAGTCTATTTTGAATATCTGTGACAGAGTCTAAAATTTTATATTTGCAAAATTCACAAACCCACCAGAGCCAACAGTTTAAGGCCTTTCCCTGTTTTTCCTGTTGGATGACCTAGTCTTTCTTTCAACAGATGTTGAGCATCTACTGTGCGTTAGGCACAGAGTTAGGTGCTGGGCATCCAACAAGACCAGGGAAGTCAATGTCTCTTGTCCCTTGGAAGTCAGTCTGGGGACATTTGAAAGGTATTTGCTGGGACAAAATGAATGAAACCTACCTTTACGAAGCAGGAGGCTGCTGTTGTGACGATGAGAAAGGGGAGCTGATCTACACACAGAACCCATCCTGACGATTAAAATCCAGAGTTCAGGGAGGTGTTGGGGTGTGCACTGATGCCCATGTTCCTCCTAGGACTGGCTGTGAGTGTGGAGAGTTGGCCTGAGACCACACGATCCCTGGTTTGCGAGGTCAGCTGAGAAGTATTGAGGAGACCAGAGTGCTGCTCCCCCCCCCGCCCTCCAGAACTCAAATATATCTTGCCCCAGGGCCTGTGGGGCTCAATTTGCTGCAAACTTTCCAGGAAATAGACGTTATAATTACTGTAATGGGTGAGTGAGGCTTTCATTGCTGTCAGAACAGTTTGCTGGGAAATCTCCCCCAGGGAGAACAGGGCGGGAGCGTTTCCAGTTTTCTCACCAGAAGAAAGTGAATGGTTACTGGCTAGAGTACAGAAAGCTCCAGTTTTGGATTTGTGGTGAAATCATCGGACTCTCTGCTTGTTTATTGTATTCGTCAAAGGACCTACTCAGCTTCAGATTTCTTGTCTATCAGGGTCATTGGAGGCAATAAATGGCATAATAATAATAATGATAATGATAATAAAGTGTTAGCAGAATCACACTAGACCGTAATAGGAGGAGGTAAATAAGTCATTGCTTTTAGTCTCACAGATATGCAAAAAAAAAGCAAAACTCAAAAAAAAAAGCAAAACTCTATCTCTACCTAAATCTATGGATAGTCATTTGCATGGCTATTTTATATCTCGACAAGATTTCTACCACAGAATTTTAGAATTTCCATTCTGTCTATATTTTCTTTCTTAAGATTATTTTTATGACTTATGTGTGTGTGTGAGTGTATGCACACATATGTGTGCAAGTGTTCTTGGAGGCCGGAAGAGGGTGCTGGATCCTTTGGAGCTGCAATTGTAGGCATTTTTTGAACAAATGAGCATGGGTACCAGGATCCAAACTCCAGTCCTCAGAATAAAACATCGAGCACTCTTAACTGCTGGACTGTCTCTCCAGCCCCTTCCAGATCTTCAAACTACAAAGAACTCATTAAAACATTGTGCGTGGGTTAGGGATGTGCCTCAGTGTATAGCACCTGCCTTAGCAGGCGTGAGTCCTGAGATTCTCTCCTAGCAACTAAATACCTAAAGTACAAACACACACACACACACACACACACACACACACACACACACACTGCGTGGGCTAGGGGTGTGCCTCAGTGTATAGCACCTGCCTTAGCAGGCTTAGGTCCTTGGATTCTCTCCCAGCACCTAGGGTACAAACACACAGACATACACACACAACACACACACACCCCAAAAGCGGACAGTCAAAAAAAAAAATCTTTCCTTACTCAAAGGCTGTAACAGAGAGGGCCAACTGGGTAAAAAATCAGCAACCAAGGAGGACCCCCTGGAAACATGGCTTCAGTGCCATGTTAGGTGCAAAAAGAAAAAAGGAATCCTGACCCCTGTTGAAAAGAATTGGTCTAGTTTGCAGGTTTGGAGGGCAAAGGAGCTAAAGAATAGATCATTAATAGTTTTGATCCTTTAGGCAAAGAGAGAATGAGAAGGTTAAGGATTGGTGGGTGGAGGGACAGACTTGAGGATGTTTTAGAGACTGGAGAGCACCCACATCTAAGGAGTCGGGGCCGTGAGGGAAGCAATGGAAATGCGGCTAAGGGGAGTCCAGGAGGAAGAAAAGATGATGTACAAGAAGGCAGAGTGCCAGGTGCGGTGGCGCATGCTTTTAATCCCAGCACTCGGGAGGCAGAGGATCCCAGCTATTCGTCATGGGAACTGGGGCGCCCTGTGTCTGGTGGCTGAAGCATGCACTGGCCGCTCTGCACATCTTGGTAGACCAGAAAGGAGAGCGTGCCAGCCGGAACCGGACGGACGCAGATATCCCCATCAAGGCCCAACCCCACACACCCACTTCCTTGGTTAAACAGTGCCACCAGCTGGGGAACACAGGCTCAGACACCTGGGCCTGGGGCGGAAGGTTTCATACCCAAACAAGCACTGTGAGAACTGCCCAGGTCTCGCCCCTGCATTGGTCCATGCCAGGCTGTTTGTCTACTTACGGATTCAACAGAGAGTGTGCATCTGTTGGGTGTCTTCTGGGTGCTGTATAAATGGCTGGTCTGCATTATTACACCGACTTTGAGCAGGCCTTCATTCAATAACCAGCACCAAAGAGTGGTAGGGCTTAGCTCACAGACAGTGAGGACTGTGTGGCCACAGGTAAGAAGCTAAAAAGAGCGTCTGGAACACAAGTGCGTTCTCAGCAAATGTTAGCTGCTTAATTTTTGTGGACGGCCAATTGTGTGTCCAACTGAGTGGGATTTTTAGAAAGTAAACATTTTTCTCTAAGCCTCCTCCGCCCAACACAAACTCGCTCTAATGCAAGACCACACGATTTCCAGCGAGCTCAAGCTTTCCCGGAGTCAGCACATCCGGGCTCTTTACTTCCCTTAGGAGCCTCACGTGAGATCCTCCGACCTTGCCTGGCTTTCACTCCCTCCTTTCATTTTAGCCACCGAAGAACTCAACTTCGGCTCGAGGTCTGCATATTGTTCTCCTGATTCTTGCCCTCACTACGTGAGTGAGTCCTGGCTTCTCCAGCACCCCCATGCAGACAATCTAAAAAAAACCCAACAGACAGCACTCACTTGATTTTATTTTCCTTTCCCTCCGCTCCCACCACTTCTCACGTGACCTCTAGTCTCGCAATCTATGCTACAGGTTAAAAATGGCCGGTTCATCCTGGCGTGATTAATAGACTTGAACTCATTCTTATACTCCAAGCTGACGACTCTCACAGGGTTCAACATAAGATTTATTTATATTTGAGCTATGTCTACAATGTTCCTCAAATCTGCCTGTCTCCATTTGCCTACTGTAGAGCATGGAAATCTCATCAAATTCTTGCCGACCCCACAAGGGTAATATAAAGGTTAATGAGGCAATTTCCCAGCAGTTCCTGGAGTGCTGAGAGCGTGTGAGTATTGTTATTGCATGATTACTGAGGACTTCCAATGCTTATAAAATAGCGGACATTCCCCTCAGTCTATTAGATAAGAATTCTTCATTTTGATTTTTCAGATCAAAATTTTTGAATTCAGTTTCTTTCATCATCCCCATTTTGGTAAGTGTTTTGTTGATTTTGATGAATGGAATTCTGGAAGTTAGAATTGGTAAACACAACTATCTATATTTATTTACATTTAAATGGTTACTTTACTTACCACAACAAGGATTCTCTATTTCTAAAAATGTCTTTAGCTTCCAGAAAAAGGTTTCAAAGGTTTGCTAGCAGATCCCTTAGCCATCGCTCTATCCTCATTCTGGTATTTTGGTGCCAACTAAGAAATCCTCAGCGACTGTCATCACCTCTACCTACATCTCCTCTTGCTCCGTTCCTAAACTTCATCACCAGTGGGAGATTATTGCTTTTATAAGGAAAAGGCTCCGTGATGTTGTCTCCTTTCATCTGCAATCTTGTCTCTTCCTCCATCCTTCCGAGCAGACAGGCTTGCTTCCTGTTTTGTTGAAGAATTGCACCACCATGAACTCTGCCCCAGTCCTCCCTCTGTTGACAGATGAGCCATTCAGGCTTTCTTATTGTCACCTGTATCATCAGATTGTCCCCCCATACCTGTGTATTGCTTGTTTGTCCACCTAGAAACAATTCTTTAAACCTCACCTTCCCTCAAGCCGACACTCATTTCTCTCCATCTTTTTGGAAAAGTCCTTGACAGCCTTTTGTAGAGCCTTGGATCCAGTTTCTCCTCCTATTCCATTCCATGTATTACCTCCATTCCCAAGCCTCCACAGTTCTGGAACAGCCCTCCTTAAGGTCAGTTTGATTGCAGCAGCGTTGATGAGCATTGATAACCCTCATGATTTTGCAGCCCCAATATTACCTCACCTGGCAGAGGAGGTGACATGGTGGCTCAGTCTCCCCTCCCTACTTTCTTCACTTGGCTTCCAGAGCATCACAATTGCCTGGGTTTCCTCCGAATTTTCTAGCTATTCTAACTAAGTCTCCTTTATTGATTCTTTTCTAATATAGATCACTTCTGGTTTGCCTCCTAGCCTTGCCTTGCCCAAGCTCCTATCAGCTTTCACTTCTGCTATTGCAGCCTCCCACAACCACTCTTGCAGGCAGCCAAGCCGATGCTATTAGAGCATGCGTCGGGTTGTTCCACTCAAACACTCCAAGGCCTCACCTCACATTTAAAGCAAAACCCAGTCATTGCTATATCCTGCCAGGCCTCTGTCATGGATCCTGGATTCTCTCTCCTGTACTCACCACCTTGGTCGCACAACTCCAGCCAGGCTGGCCTCCTCCCTGCTCCTTGGCTTGTCCTCACTAGGCCACACTGATTCCAGGAAGCTCACCTTTGTTCCTCTTTCTACTTCACTCCCAAATAGCTCCAAACCAAGCTCCCTTGTTTCTTCATTCCCTTACAGGGAGGTCCCTTCTCGGTAAGGCTGTCAGGAACTTCCCACCACCCGTCAGAAACCTTCGTTTTCCCCAGCTCACATCTCCCTTTTCTCCTTGTCTACGGCACATACCATACCTCTTCAAGTTTCATTCTTTTATTGCTTGTCCTTACACTAGAACTGAAGTTTCATGAAAATAGCAAATTGTTCTGTGTGTCCGGATGTGCATGTGCACGTGTGTGCGCACACGTGTGTGCATGTATGCGGAGGACCCAGGGAAACCCCAGGTATCATCCTGAAGGATGTCATCTGCAGCAGGTATGATGATGCACACCTTTAATCCCAGCACTTGGGAGGCGGAGGCAGGCAGATCTCTGTGGGTTTGAGGCCAGCCTGGTCTACAGAGTGAGTTCCAGGATAGAGGAAGATACACAGAGAAATCCTGTCTTGGAAAAAAAAATATCATCTGCTTCCTTTGAAGCAGAATCTCCCGTTGGCTTGGAGCTCAGCAATTAAGCTAGCCTGGCTGTCCAGGAGGCCCTGGGAATCATCTATCTCCCCAGTACTGGTACAGGTGTGTGCCACACCTGGCACTTTTACCTGGATTCTGGAGTTTGAGCTTCATGTCCTCAAGCTTGCAATGTAAGCACTTCATCTCTCTATCTCTCCAGCCCAGGATCATTTTTAATCAGCATGAGCTATGTTCGTTTTCCCATGCCTGTGTCTGGTAGAGAGTAAACAATCTGTGCATATCTGCTAAATAGGTGAACGAATACATGAGATAAATAGATGAGCATATTATAATTGTTATGATACTAAAAGAACAGAAATCTCTGGTGGTATTGAAGTCTGTCTTTGCTGCGGGTTAGGCCACCTCCATGGCCCACAGGTTTGCAGTGTTGATGAAGAGCCAGTCTAGATGTCCCTGTGTCTAGACGTCCCTCTGTCCAGCTTTTCGGCATCATTTGCTGACATCTTTTCCTGAAAAAGCTGGGGAAGCCTGGCTTCTCCACCAGTTGTGTGCCAATCTCATTGTTAACTAATTGACAGAGGCAAATAGGATTTTGTCCCTTTCTTGATACCCAACAATATCAGATATCAGTTTGACTGGATTTCGTCTCCTTGTTTTGTACCCAACTCCAGTTGATTGACAATGGATCATTTATTTCTATTAAGAGTTCATCAAGTTCATAAGGAACTGGCTGTACTGCGAGTCTCTTCCTTCACAGTTTCTCTCTTAGGGTCAGTGTAGGAAATAAACATTCAAATTACATATCATTCAGCACTTAACAAACATATAGAAACTATGTGGTCCCTGCACAGTGTGATGGGTGCACACATATTACATGGCCCAGGCTTTGTTTTTGAAGACATCAAAGTTTAGAAGAGTAGAGAGACTTGCAGATTATTTCAACATAATATTGCAAACCCAATGATGGACAAGCAGTAATAAAAACACTGAAGAGAGAGTAAGGAGATGGGAAAGAAGAAACAAGTTTTGAAGAATGGCAAACTGCTTTCTGAAATGGCAGCTTAGACTCCTCAAAAGTTCTAAACAGCTGTTCCTGTTTCCAGGGCCCCTGGTCACCAGCATATCTCAAAATGGGAGCTGCCTCTAGATTGCTTTGAACTCAAGCAGTGTTGCAAGACTCTGGTGAAAACTTGATATTTTTTATAAAATTTATATAATGTTTCATATTCATGACATTTGATCCACCCTGAGGACCTCTCCCCTGTGGCAGTCCCTGGCTGGAATTGTTGCCACTGAGACTTCAGAGGCCACATTTGACCCTCTATGCTGCTGAGGAAGCCAACAGCTGGGAAAGGTGGCTGCCCTTCCCAAGTGTGCAAGCTAACTTAGGTCACCCTGCCTTTCAACGGGACCTAAATGGAAGACATATCAAGCGAATACATCAGTTTCTGTAATTTATTCCCTGTCTAACACAAGCCAGTCTTACTTAGTTCCAGACTAGAACTGGGCAACACAACTCTATCCTGTTCCCTCCTTCTCCCTTGTGAGTTCAATTACAAAGGGGTCTGTGCAGCCAGAAGAAGCCAGTGCCAGGAACCTGAGCTGGACACTCTCTCATGTCTAAAGCAATCTCAGAGGCAGCCTTAAGCTTTTTGTTTAAAGAGGCTCCAGAGCAGCTTCCAGGGCTGTGAATCAAATCCCAAACCTAAGTCTGCTGGAATGCTCAGATCCACTGCCTCTCAACACTGGGGGCTCCTCTGATTCTCAGGCGAGTCCTCCCTGAGCTAGGTTCAGGGATTTGTCCTGGCCTAGAACAAAGAACATGGAAAGAATGACGGGGTCTCTGCTCTGCTCCTGTCCTTGACCTGACCTGACTGTAGAGGACTTGTTCAGTCAGGAGTATACCAGCATCATGCAGTCTGGACTTTTGGCTTATTCAGCCTCCATGATCAAGTTGCCTTGGTTACCAAGGAAAAGGGAGGAGGTGTTCTTAGCAGTCAAGCAGCCAACTCTTCAGCCCTGTGAAAGGCTCAGCATGGACAAGGTAGGCTGGTCA
This sequence comes from Bramus lutescens, assembly GCA_001685075.1. Taxonomy (NCBI): domain Eukaryota; kingdom Metazoa; phylum Chordata; class Mammalia; order Rodentia; family Cricetidae; genus Bramus; species Bramus lutescens. The sequence continues at coordinate 114,352 of LOEQ01002264.1, read as the reverse complement.
CCCAGCCATCTCTGCTGTCACCTCCACTGTCTCCCATCGCTGAGTCTGTAGCTTTTATGAACACCCTCTCTGGCTCTCTTGCTGCTGCCAACTGCCACTAAACACATACATGGTGGATTCGTTTTACACAGCCGAATGTGTCCTGTTTCTGATAGTTTTGATAAAAGCTGCCTGTCAGTCCCTGCAGCGCCGCCTTGGGCTTAGACAGCCTGTGTGGATAAATTCGGATCATATTAGCTGAACTACAGAATTCAGAACATGGAGACCTGGATGCTAAGACTTGACTGTGCTCACTTCTCTCGGAAGGAAAGCATGTCAATGGAAGCCCAGTACACACTTGCAAATTCTTTGGTCTCTTTGAATCTCTACACGAGAAAAAAAAAAATCCCTGAGAAATGTCATGCTGAGAACAAGGGTTACGAGCAGGTGTGAAGTCAGCAAAGTGCCTTTTCTTTTTAAGGAGTTCCTTTTCTTTTTTAAGATTATATTTATTGGGGCTGGAGAGATGGCTCAGAGGTTAAGAGCATTGCCTGCTCTTCC
>LOEQ01002264.1:97539-113769 GCA_001685075.1 Bramus lutescens | reverse complement strand
CAACCACACGGTGGCTCACAACCATCTGTAATGGGGTCTGGTGCCCTCTTCTGGGCACAGACAAAATATTGTATACATAATAAATAAATAAATATTTTTTTTAAAAAGATTATATTTATTGTTCTTCCTTCCTGTTCCCACAGCCTCTGCAGCCATGAGCAAAGTCTCTCGCGACACCCTGTACAAGGCGGTGCGGGAAGTCCTGCACGGGAACCAGAGCAAGCGCTGCAAGTTTCTGGAGACGGTGGAGCTGCAGATCAGCCTGAAGAACTACGAGCCCCAGAAGGACAAACGTTTCTCGGGCACCATCAGAGAGCCCCTCGCCCCAAGTCCACCCCTCACCCCAAGTTCTCGGTGTGCGTCCTGGGGGACCAGCAGCACTGCGGTGAAGCCAAAGCCGTGGATATCCCCCACATGGACATTGAGGTGCTGAAGAAGCTCAGTAAGAACAAGAAGTTGGTCAAAAAGCTGGCTAAGAAGTATGACGCCTTTCTGACCTCTGAGTCTCTGATCAAGCAAATCCCGCGTATCCTGGCCCATGCCTGAACAAGGCTGGCAAGTTCCCTTCCCTGCTGACACACAATGAAAACATGGTGGCCAAAAGTGGACGAGGTGAAGTCCACGGTCAAGTTCCAAATGAAGAAGGTGCTGTGTCTGGCTGTCGCTGTTGGCCACGTGAAGATGACTGATGAAGAGCTGGTCTACAACATCCACTTGGCTGTCAATTTTTTGGTGTCCTCGCTCAAGAAGAACTGGCTAAATGTCCGGACTTTGTATATCAAGAGCACCATGGGCAAGCCCCAGCGTCTGTACTAGGATGCCCCAATAAACCTCGTGCTACCCTAAAAAATATATATATATATATTTATTGTGTATACAGTGTTCTATCTGCATGTATGCCTGCAGGCCAGAAGAAGGCGCCAGATCCCATTACAGATGGTTGAGAGCCACCATGTGATTGCTGGGAATTGAACTCAGGACCTCTGGAAGAGCAGTCAGTGCTCATAACCACCAATAAGCAATCTCTCCAGACCCTCAGGGGCTCTTCTTACATCCTTGACTTGAGAAGTCCTTTGAAAGATTGAAAAGTGCTCCACCTAGGTGTGGCATCAAATCATAACTTAACATGAATATTCCATCACTTCCTATGAAATATATAATCACTCATGCCACGCCTCTCTGTGAGGTAGCTCCTCCTAAGCTAAGTCATGGATGGCCACTCCTTGGGCTCAGACTCACCCCAAAAGCACACAGTGTTTGTCAAAAGTGTGAACTGGGTGTGCCTCCAATCACCATATCCTTACCTGATTCATTGTTCTTCATAATGTTAGTCCACCTGATATTATATACCGATTTGAGGTACATCTCCTTGTCTCAAATATAATCTCCACAAAGATAAAGATTCCTATTTTTCCTGTCCTGTCACTTGCACCTGGGAGGGTACGTCACAACTGGCAGAATCCTTTGGAAGAGATAAACCTAGTCCCCTGGGAACCTGTGACACAGGTACCACAAAGTGTCCCTCATCCCACCAAGGGAAGCAACATGAGTGTTCAAGAAAGCTGCCCAGTAAACAGCAAGTCGGGGTGACAGGCACATCAAAACTCTGGATAACCTCAGCCCTTCGTACTCATCATCCTCCACCAATCAACAGAATGGGTGTCGCCATCATAAAAGAGACAATAGATGGGAATTTAAGAGATTTGTTTAAATTCCCACCCTAGAAAAGGATACAGCGGGGATTTGAGCCTGTGCGGCCTGGTTTCAAAGAGCAAAGTAATGCCAAGCCTAATTGTCTGAGTATAATAGGGAAAGACGACAGCTGTGACCTCTGAGGATCCCTGAACTTCTTTGCTGGGCATGTGAAGCCGTGGCTGCTCTTCCCCCAGGCCATTTCTCAGGGTTGCTGTCACAGCCCACCAAGATGAAGAATGAGATAACAACTCCTTGCAGACAAAAGGTGGGGTTGTCTCCCCAGCCTCCCATGCGCCATGAAAGGGCGCATTGCTAAAGTTGGGGTTCTGCGGCTGTGAACCAGCCGCCCATGTGTACAGCATCTATCTCAACCCTGCGGGGCTAGAAGGGTGTTGCTGCCAGGAACCCCATGCAGCTCACTCCCATGTAACAAAGTCCTTTGTCTTTGACCCAGAAGTCTCAAGTTTTCTGCCAATATCCATGAAACAGTAACAGACCAACTTATTAACTTGCAAACAGGGTACAATTCCAGAGACGGGCACTGTTTTAGAAGTTATCCAAGTTACAGAATGGAACAAAACACAAACAGTGACAAAAACCACTCTGTCCATCAATTCACTAAATGTTGTGGACTCGAGTAACATAGGTGATGGAAATGTGTTTACCGTGAAATCAAATCCCACATGACACAGCATTTTGGATGAAGAAAGAAGCCCTTACCTAGCGATGTGTGTGCTGTGGTTTATTATGGGGCTTGGTTTAGTTTGGGATTTGCATAGCCATGGCTTCTCTACCAACTGCACTCATCTCTAAGTAAAGGAGACAGGGAAAACTTGAGAGCCAGAGGCGATCCGCGGGATGAGCTGTGCAGATCAAATCGAGGATGCAGGTACTCAGAGTCAGTTCAAGAATCTATGAGTAAACTGTAGAGCACCTACCTAGCATGTGGGGGGGTCCCAGGTTCAATCAACTGCCAGCATTAGTGGGGCGGGGGTAACTGTGAGTAAGACAGTCATCAAACCACAAAGAAGAGATGGTGCCAACTAGCCTGGGCTCCTCAACAAATTAGCCAGCTCCTGAGGAGTTTAATGTGGCCGTGCAGGGAATATTTACTGAGCACATGCTGTGTCCCCCACACTAGGCTGCTCCTTTGATTCCGTGTGGCTCCAGTTTTAATCTCGATGAACGAAATAAAACAGCAAATTTTGCAGCAGATGAGAGTAGGGCAAGTGCTATGGAGGGAAATACAAGAGTCTTGCTTCTCAAAGGCAGATAACGGAGGGTCTCGTCAAGAAACTGCTTTTTTGAACAAATATTTGAAAGAGGAAAGGGAAGGAGCCATTCAGGAAAAGCAAGGCATCCGGACTGGAATTGTGAGTGCCATGACCAGATGGGGGTAGTGTTGGCATAAACAAGGGGACTAGGAGGTGAGGACCCTAAAAGAGGCAGAGGGGCAAGAAGTCCTTGGGATTTTATCCTATGGATTTTATCTGAAGGATATTAACCAGAGGTGCAAAACCTTAACCAATCAAATGAAAGATCACTGGTGAGTCAAGCTCAAATACTGGGAATTAGGAGATCTTATCAATGTCTAAGGGTTTGAGGGATGCTCCACCTTTCTGGAAATCACCTTCCAAGTGGGTCTTCTGGCGGCCTATCCTAGGAGTGTAGGAACCTTGGCTTGAGAGATTTTTCTCTCACAGTCCAAGCAGACCTACCCTGACTATGCTCTGGTCCCCTGTGGACCATCTGCCGTAGACGTAAACATATCTGCTGAGCTCACATCCAAACCTGCCTGGGAGCTGGGTGTTCCCAAGCATCTCAGTAGAATCTTGGCCTATCACCTAAGATAGCGATGACTATCTTCAGGATTCTCATTATTTAATAAAAAGGTTCTCAATTTAAGTCCGTGGTTGAAGACATGAACCGCCTTCATAAACATATTGTTTTTGTGCCTCAACTTATTGAAGACAGCATAGGTGCTTTGTTATGCAATGGAAGCCAATTATGTAAATGTCATCTTCTATACTCAACTTAGGTAGAATGAACGGAGCATGCTTTCAGAGGAAAATTGTATGAAAACATTTTTCTAAATTTCAATGAAATAAAGGCCATTGTTAAACGTAAGTTGTACTGGAAAGACTGATGGGCATATACTATGTTAATTTTATAGCTTTCAGCACTAGCTATTCCACCTTAAATGCCCAAGCATTAAGATGTAGGAGATATAGTATTATATACTAAGCGTTGGGTGTGTTTTTAGAAGCAAAGAGGAGTAAGGCCAAAATGCTAAAAGACAGAAAGCAGCACAGTGAGTAAAGATGGACATATAGCTAGAAGGGAACTATGAGAAAGGTTGTAGAAATTTAAATAAAAAACAGATTCAGACACTGAACTTTCCATCCTGGTGGACTTTTTAAAAATCAGTACCAAAGCTGGCATGGTGGCACATGCCTTTAATCTCAGCACTTGGGAGGCAGAGCCAAGTGGATGTCTGCATCTGAGGCCAGTCTGGTTGGCACAACAGGTTCCAGGCCAGCCAGGGCAACATAAAAAGGTCCAATCTCAAAATAATAATAATAATAATCAGTATTGAAGTGAGGTCAAGTGAAGGCCACCACCATTGTGGTTAGAGCAAAGACTCTGGGTTCAGACTGTGGCTGTAGATTAGACATAGTACCACAAAGCCTGTCTGAGCTTCATTTCCTCAACGGGCTAGTCTTAGGTCAACTTGACACGGGTTAAAGTCTTCTGAGAGAATTCCTCCATACGATTGGGCTGTAGCCAAGCCCATATGGCATTTTCTTAATTAGTGATTAATGTGGGAGGACCCAGCCAATTAATTATGCAGTGGTTCTCAACCTGTGGATTGTGACCCCCTTGGGGAGTTGAATGACCTTTTCACAAGGGCCACTGAAGACCATCAGAAAACACAGATATTTACATTATGATTCATAATAGCAAAATTACAGATACGAAGTAGCCACAAAAACAATTTTATGGTTGTGGGGGTCACCACAGCATGAGAAACTGTATTAAAGGGCCACAGCATTAGGAAGTTTGAGAATCATAGCCATTATGAGTGTTGCCATCTCTGGGCTGGGTGGTCCTGGGTTCTATAAGAAAGGAGGCCGAGCAAAGTGGTGGTGGCACACGCCTTTAATCCCAGCACACAGGAGGCAGAGGCAAAAGGATCTCTGAGTTTGAGATCTCTGGTCTATAGAGGGAGTTCAGGACATCCAGGGCTACACAGAGAACCCCTATCTTGAAAAACAAAAAAGAAAGAGAAAAGAAAACAAGACTAAGCAAATCCAAGGATCAAGCCTGTAAGCAGCATCCTTCCATGGCCTCTGCATCTGATCCTGCCTTCAGGTTCCTGCCTTGTTTGAGTTCCTGTCCTGACTTCCTTTGATGATGAACTGTGATGTGGAAGTCTAGACCAAATAAACCCTTTCCTCCCCGAGTTTCTTTGATCATGGTGTCTCATTATAGCAATAGTAACCCTAAAACAGAGGTCAAAACTTTCCAGCCACTGAAGCCTTTAAAAGCAAAGAATTCTGCATTTAATGTGTTAAGTTCCTCCATGCAAAGGAAGACTGGCGGCTTTGCTCTTGATTCACCCAGGCTTCGGAAGTACTGCTTAACCCACGCCAAGGAAGAGGTCCAGCACGAATTTGAACGAGGGAAACAATCGGCCTTCTTGAGGAAATTTGCTTCTTAAAGTTTTACTTTGGTTACACCAGGTATGTGACATTTTCACAGAGGAGGACCGGGCAGTGGGGGAAGAAAGAAAAGGCAAGCAAGCCTGTCTGTAAAGATACTCAGTCTTTGCCGTCTGCTCCAAATACTGCCCAGGTGCAGTGCTCAGCTAGACATGAAGCCTCCGGGGCCAGACAGGATGAATGTATTGAAACAACCGGCAAAAGTTCCTTTCAACCTCTGGACACTCAGTGAAGAGACACACCATGGGAAACACGATGTGTCCAAGTTTAGAAACAAGTGCTGGGCATTATTCCTGCCCTAGCTTTTGGGGAACCTTCAGTATCTGACTTGGTTTTCATTTGATTGTTGAAACACCGTGAAGTGGGGCTGGAAGCTTCAATGCAGCTCTCGGGGCATTTATTGGAAATCCTAGACAGAAATATAGCCCTACACCTTACAATTGATTGTGGCTACCTATGAAGAATAATAATCAATACTGGAGAACCACCGGGAATGTTGAGAAAAGCAGAGAAAATGAAGTTTTAGGGTAGTTAAATCTGCATTTGGAAGCATTATACAAGGTACCTGTGGAATGGGTTAGTGGTGTTCATTTAAGATAACATCTGTAAGTATTATAAGTTTACATGTGATTTTAAAACGTGTTGGATTTCCTTGGCTCCTGTGTCCCGTTTATGATCATAATAGTTATAAGATGTATTTCCCAGTTCCTAAATTCTACAGATTAGAAGAATGAGCTTCATCTCATAGGAGATCCTGGAATGCAAGGGCCACTAAATCAGACTGACAATTAACCCTGGGCTGTATCTCTATCACTGTCTCTTTCATTCACCACGGAGACATTTCTCCTGTGTGGTGAAATGTGTCACGGAAGTCCTTCCCACACATAGAATCAATCATTGACATGGGCCTGAGAACATACTTACATAAATATGAACCCGCTGAAGGATCATGTCTAGGCCAAAGTCTAGTGTGCACAATAAGCGATCAGTAACCGCCTCCCCTAACCTATTCAGGTATCAAGAGCCCCCATAGGACTCAAATCCTATTCGGATGTCATGAGCGCCATCTGCTGGTCCAATGGGGCCGAGCCGCAGCATCTGAAAAACATGCATCAGGAGAGTAGGAAAGATTAGAGACCGACTGAGCCAACACACTGATTTTACACTTGAGCAAACTTCTTACAGCCCAAAGAATGTAGAAAGCCAGTTCATCAGCAAACAGAAACCAGAAGACGCTGTACCTGGTAAAAGGTAAAAATGAAGAATAAAAGTACAAAGACTGGCAGGGTCACTTCTGTCATCTACAGATCAAAAGTGACACTCCATTATCACATCACAGCCCCCAAAAGCCTGAAAAATATTGACTGTAACACAGATAATGAAATTGACATTTTGTAAGATGAAAGAAAGTATCCACCTATTAAAGATTCCAGCTTAAAATTGCTAGCTATTGTCAGGAGGCAGAAGCAAGTGGATCTCTGTGAGTTCAAGGCCAGCCTGGCCTACAAAGAGAGTTCCAGGACAGTCAGGGCTGTTACACAAAGAAACCCGGTCTCAAAAAAACAAAAAAAATAATTATAATAATAGTTATCTCCTTAAAGCAAAGGCTGATGTGGAGTTTGGACAGGAGTGACAGGCAGGATCCAAGGGTGTTTTCAGTATGGCTAATGTTTGTGCCTCTGGTTTAACGTGCTCATTCCTTACAGTGACTCATAATACTTCACCACACAGAGAGGAGAGAACCTACCGAAAGCATCAAGCCAGGCAACAGTAGGCATCTTGCAGCTGGAGAGGAAGGAGCGATGACTGGCCACCTGCAGTACTGTGCAGCAGCGGGGACTCTCTCCCTGCAGCAGGGTGGGGAGAATTGAGGCCACATAAAGCAAAGTTCTTCATAAGCTGAAAGAGACTAAGAAACCAGGACCCGTGAACCATCGTGAGTTGGACACAGAAATGGTGGTGCACCAACAGTTACAACAAAACTTAATAACAAAGTCTTATGTAAAAGAATAGGGAGGGCTAGAGAGATGGCTAAGACCATTGCCTGCTCTTCCAAAGGTCCTGAGTTCGATTCCCAGCAACCACATGGTGGCTCACAACCATCTGAAATGAGATGTGATGCCCTCTTCTGACATGCAGGCAGACACAGACAGAATATTGTATACATAATAAATAAATAAATATTTTTTAAAAAAGAATAGGGAGATTTTCTCAAATAAGCGAATTTTAAAAATAGTGTGAATTCATTTGCCTGAAGACTATTCTGGACTATGGCCTCTACAATCAGGAATCACGCAACTTCTTTTTGTTGTTTGTTTTGTTTTGTTTTTCCAAGACAGGGTCTTGGCTGCCCTAGAACTCATTACGTAGACCAGACTGGCCTTGAACTCTCACAGACCCACCTGCTTCAGCCTCCCAAGCGCTGTGATTAAAGGTGTGCACCTCTGTGCACAGAGAGAAACCCCTTCCTTAGCCTCATCTCTTTTCTCAAATTCCACCAAATTCATCTAGAAGAAAGCTGACCTTTGTGCTTTCTGCCAGATCTCTACTGGACCAGCGAGTTCATTCTGAGCTGTTCCCACATTAGCAAAGATAGACGGAGTTAGCAAAACAAGGGCCCTGCTTCCAGCCTCCAGGGTCATTTTCCTCACTGTCCTCAGGTCTTGAGTTCCCACAAGGTCTTTCCACATCCCTAGTGGTCTTCTGGGAATCTTTCCCATTTGTTTTTCATCTCTAGTTCAAGATCCTGCCACTTTCCAGCCACCTCTTAGTCCCAAAGCCAAAGCAATGGTTCCACCTGTTTTCTCTCGCCGCAGAACAAGCCACCCTAAACCTAACTCCAAGTCCTGCAAGCCAGTTGGGCTCCACTGGGCAATCCTCCCTCGAGTATTCTCACGCAGCCACAGTCGGAGGACAGCTGGGTGCGGGCATTGGGACCAGCAGCTGAGGGCCGGTCAGTTCCAAGTTTGGCTGGTGTCGACAGGAGCAGCTTTATCTGGCTTCTCTTGCAGTTTGGGATTCTTATGATCTCGAAGCTGCGTTTTCAGAGGGCACATCCAGAGAAGTGGCCTTCTAAGAGGCCGGAAGCAGAAGCTGCCAGGTCTGCTAAACTACCCAGGACTGACACGGCGAGTCTTCTGATCAAAACAGTCACAGGGCGCGCACACTTCCCTAGCTAAGGGAATCAGAATGGTTGCTTTGTATAAACCATGTGGGTACGAGCTATTGTTACAGTGATGTTTAGAAACAATAATCATCCCAGTTAAAATAAAACAGTGGATTACAGCTTCTCCAGCGCACTTACGGGGTCATACCCTGAGTGTCGTTTAGACTGGCGCTCACCCTCTGCTCAGAGCAGACAATGTCCTGAGGTGGACCGGTGGCCAAGACCAGCACTCGCTGGCATGTACGAAGGTTGATCCTTGCCAGGGGCTCCAAAGACAGACTCTGTGAAGAGGGGCGATCATCCGTTATACCAGGCAGCCCCTTGGCTTTAAGTCAAGTGGCGTCACGCTGCTTAGCGACTACTCTTCCCACCCTGCATAAATCTCTAAAACGTTGTTAAGTGGCATAAGAATAAGAGCAGACATTCTGCCGTCCACCATATTTACCGCGCATGCCTGCTAGTGCACATTTCCACCGCGCCCACCTCCACAGGAGAATGCACAAACATATTAAATAAAAGGATAGCAACGAGGAGGAGCCTGACTCCAAGGAAGAACGGAACCAGTATTCTCAGTTTCTTAAGCAAATGGGGCTTGTAAGTATTTTTGCTGAAGGCAGCATGCTGGTCATTGGAAGAGTTGAAATACAGGCCCACTGACTAATAACTCAGTACTGAAATGAAGAGCCTAAGTACAAAAGAAAAGCAAGTCGCTTTTGGCAAGTGTTTTAACACTCCGAACTTCAGGGAAGATACTATGGAGCGCTGAAGAGCAGACTTTGCTCCAGAAGCAAGGCATCTCAGCCTGGGCACGCTCTAGACTGAAGTTCTACCCCGGCAGGAGGTTCCTGTTTCCTCCTCACCTTGTATCGTCCATTACCTGGCACTTGCATTTCTGACTCAGTGAAGATGTCTTCTTTCTATGTCCAGGCTGATCACACTAGAAAGACTGCAGCGTGTAGCAGAAGCAACCACGGTGATGCCTAATGGAGCTCCATCCCAATTCAAACAAAATCCTTCCAATTTTGCCCCTCAGTCACGAACAGTTAAACAAAGGCGTTACTTCCCATGTTATAACACAAATAAGCATCAACGGTGTTCACAACATGATCTTCTCATTTTTAGGTTTCTCTCTCTTCCTCTCTCTCCCTCCCTCCCTCTCATTACCTCTCATGTTCACGTTTTCTGTTGCTTTGAGACAGGATCTTGCATCAATAGTCTGCCTCTGTGTCCAGAGTCCTGAGATGATCAGCACATGCCACATCTGACTCTCATTTATAATCCTACACATAGGATCCTCTATTAATCTGAAATAGTTCATCTCAATTGTTAATTTGATGCAATCTCAAATATAGGTGTATTTAGGGTGTGTCCAGGCGAGATTATCGTGTGTGTGTGTGTGTGTGTGTGTGTGTGTGTGTGTGTGTCTGGGGTGTGTCTAGCCCCCTGTGTGGCCTGATGGGGCTGAATGGCCATGACAGAGACTCACCACTCTGTTTTGTCCCTGGGATGTGATCCACTGGTTCAAGCTTCTGCCACCATAGTGGCACCCTTGAACTGTGAACCGGAAGAGATTATTTTCCTTCGAGTGCTTTTGCCAGACTCTCAGCCATCAGCAGAAGAGAATTAGGACAAATCATAAGCCTGGCTGTGCCACTCCCCTCTCCCTTGAAGGAGTCTCTGCAGTGTGTGGCAAAATGGCAAACCCAGTTGTTAGCTTTATCAGGTTTACCTGAATTTCCTAGTCAAATGCTACTCTTAAGGTGACCTCCAACGACCAGTGTCTAGCCACCTCCACCTGTCACATTGCCCTGACAGGCAAACTTTGCTCTGGAGAGATGGCCTGCCGGCCTGTGATGGCTTGACATCACCTGCCAGCTTTTCCTTTCAGATGAGTTATTCTCCCCCAAACCACTAGACACTTGTCAACTCCCTCTCCCAGGAGAGCCACGTGATCAGTCAAAGATAAGTTCGTCTCCAGTCCAATAGACAAACTCCATTCTACTCATCCACCTGGTAAATAATACTTAGCAGTTTTCCCACACACGGTGATGTCGACTCATGCCCCCTAAAATATTTTATGCAAACCATGGATCATTTTTTCTTCATATAAACATTGTACTTTTAACTAACAAGATATTTTATATAATTGATTATATGCTTCAAAATATTGATTTTAAATATTAGTATTTCACTGATTAAACACTTTACTGCATTGACTAAAGAAATGATTACCCAACACTGGAGAGATGGCTCAGTGGTTAAGAGCACTGGCTGCTCTTTCAGAGGACCTGGGTTTGATTCCCAGCACCTACATGACTGCTCACAATTGTAACTCCAGTTCTAAAGGATCCAACACCGCTACACAGACATACATGCAGGCAAAATACCAATGCACATAAATAAATCTTCCAGCTGGCTGGTGGTGGCGCACGCCTTTAATCCCAGCACTCGGGAGGCAGAGGCAGGTGGATCTCTGTGAGTGTGAGACCAGCCTGGTCTACAAGAGCTAGTTTTGGGACAGGCTCCAAAGCCACAGAAAAACCCTGTCTCAAAAAACCAAAAATAAATAAACAAATAAATCTTTCTTTAAAAAAGTGTACGTTAAAAAAATTATCCAAAAAGGGTTGGTTTTGAAATAGAAATATACCATCAGTGTAGCACCACCTAGTGGCCCATAGTAGGAACTGTTACGACTCCATCAGTAGATGAAAGGGGATCCTTGTCTTGCTGTCACTTTGTCCACCTAACTTAGGGTTTTAAGAGATGGTCCAAGACTCAAGCAAACAGACACTGCATTTACCCTGAATCAGGTCTGAACTCTGATCGTCACCAATGGGTCATTTTCCCTTCTGTTTCAGGCGCGGGCACCCTTTCCTCTGTGCACATCACTGGTACACAGGGCTCATTCTGCTGTTGCCCCTGCACACCTGACAGCTCATAAACATCGTGATCTATTGATGACTGAATGACAGTTCTGGAGGGCGGAGCCTTTGTCCATCTTACTCATCCTGTGCTCAAAGTTCTTCTGAATAAATGAATGCATCTGCATCTTTATGAACGGCCAATGGCCACCCTTGGAACTGGAAGGCACAGGAGACTCGACTGAGGGGGAAATCTTAGTGTAAACTTAGAGATTTTATTATGATGGATTGAGCTGAGAGAAGTAAAGGCCATGCCCCGGAGAACTGGAAGACCTGGTCAGAAAAACTATACAACTGTGTCTAGGAGTGTTCAAACATGCTACTGAAAACCAGTGCGAGACAGGAACTGTTATCTACAGCCACAGCTGGGATGAGAGCAGGCTTGCACATCTGTGGGAATGTGGAACTGTTCTCTCAGGAGCACCCTGATGCTCCTATCGACGGGCACAGTAAAGGAATAGCCAGCATGAGCCCTTTGAGGTAAGGTTACAGTTTCTATTGTGAATAAGAGGATACACCCAGAGGCATCTGCAGGAGTCTAGAGACTGGACTCGCAGGGCTGGGGAAGTGGGAACATGGGAGGAAATCATGGCGACAAGGAGAAATAGAGAATAGAGCAGAGCAAGAGAGAGAACTGAGAAAGGCAGACTAACAGGAGGGTAGTGTACAGGAGGCAGGAGGAGATCAGGACAGGGGCTTTGAAATGTGTAACACGTACTTGTGAACAGGGGACTTAGGGAGCCTGGAGGCTGGCATGGGCTTTGATATCCAGCCACGGGCATATATTAATGGATCCAAATGTTTCTTTCTGCCAGAGGTCAGGGAAATGACTTTTCTTGGCAGATGGGAACAGGTTTCACAGCTTCCTGAGTAAAAATGGCTTTTATCTAACTGCCAGAAATCCTTCTATAGTCCAGGTTGACTGCCCATGTCAAAGGGATAAGGGTACCCTTTGGAACTGATAGCTAACAATATAGTTAGAGATTTGGGGCATGACTAAAGAACACCACAAGATGAGACTTACTGACTTGAAGACCAAAAACTAATTCAATTAAGCTGGTTCTGGTGGCACACATTTGATCTCAGCACTCAGGAAGCAGAGGCAAACTGTTACACATAGAAAATTTTAAGCCAGACAGAGCTACATAGTGAGATCCTGTATCAAAAACAAAACAACAAAAACCATGCACTAGGGCCTGGAGAGATGGCACAGTGGTTAAGAGCAGTGCCTGCTCTTCCAAAGGTTCTCAGTTCAATTCCCAGCAACCACATGGTGGCTCACAACCATCTGTAATGAGGTCTGGTGCCCTCTTCCAGCTTGCAGGCATACACACAGACAGAATATTGTATACATAATAAAAATAATAACTTTAAAAACCCCACACACTATAAAATGTTAATTAGAAAAATCATTTATTTCTGCTCCTTTCATACATCCTATTGTCCAGGAAAGTCTCCTGTATGTGTCTGAAGTGGCAGAGTACCACACATGCCATTGAAAGGCAGAGCACCACTGGAGGAACTGACCAGTCGTCCAAGAATCTCGGCTCTCACTATATACTTCTTGATTTGTATTAATTTGTGAAAATCGGAAATATCATGTCCAAAAAATGATAGGGGGGGTTGTAAAAAATAATCACTTTATTCAATACCAAAGTTTTAGAAATGGAGTCTCTTTTCTTTAGGAAATAAAAAACTAAGAAGAAAATGCCACTTAACATAGTTGGTACAGAATAGGTCATCAGAAAAAATACTGTAATGAACTTGTCTCTGATACATCAATTCCAGCCCTAGCTTTCATACGCTTGCTAGGGTGTCCCTCAGCACTGTTCAGCTCTGCTCTTCACTCTTCTCCACTGCACAAGGGAGTGGCTCAGCCTTAAAAGTTTCACTAACAGGAGCCAATCCAGGATTCACTGGTTTCTTCTCAAACGGCACTCTAGCCCATCAGGTAGCCCCTGCAGAAATAAATCATAAACACAGAAAGTGACTAGAAAGCAATAATTCAAAAAAGCCCACCTCGTTCCTACGAATCAAATGACAATCCCAAATCTCACTGCTACTCCTCGCCATTGCCCTTGGTTCACACTAATAAGCATACTTCCCGCTACTCTTCCCTCTCAAAGTATAACATCACAAAGCAATATGCAAACACAAAATTTGTCTGGAATATTGTTTTAAGATGTGTTATATTTGTTTATGATGTGGGATATTTGTTTAATGATGCAAAGATGTGTTGTATTCTTTTATGTTGCGTTTGTTTAACTCTGTGAAGCTGTGTTACTTTGCCTAAAACCCCTGACTGGTCTACTAAAGAGCTGAACAGCGAATAGCAGGGCACGAAAGAGAAATATGTGGGGCTGCCAGGAAGAGAAAATAAATAGAAAGAGAAATCTAGCCTTGAGGGAACAGCAAGCAAAGAGCAAGAAAAGGAGGAGAGGTGGACACCAGGGACCAGACACCCAGACACCCAGTCACACAGTCAGCCATGGAGTAAGAAGGAAAAAAAGGTAAAAGCCCACAGGCTTTAAAAGGCAGACAAGACAACTTAAGTTAAGGAAAGCTGGCTAGAAACAAGCCAAGCTAAGGTCGGGCATTTATAGGGAAGAATTAGTCTCCATGTATTTAATTTGGGAGCTGGGAGGCAGGCCCCCATAGAGGTTTAAAAAAAAATAACTAATTAGACACTAAAAGATAGGAAAATGAAAAAACTACATAAAAGCTAAAGCTAACTAACAGAATAAATCTTTGGACTCTCAAAATTATAACAAAAAACCAAACCTTTTTATGGAAACTGGCTTGAATTGCAAAGCCCCTCATCATTACTAGAGAAGGCACTGGAAGAATTGGGATATCATGCCTGGAGCTGAGTCTCTGAGCCCCCACTGCAGAGGCGTCTTGCCCCTGTAGGAAGTCTCCAGAAAGTAGTCACAGACTACACACACACACACACACACACACACCCCATACCACCAAATGACTGAATACACCCTGCACTCACTGAGGCCTCCAGAGCCTAGCCCCTCTGAGACACGTTCCTACCACTCACTGGGTAAGCCTGGCCAAACCTCACTCAGTCCCCTCAACTATAAAGTGGAGTTACTGCAGGAGACCTGAGGATTCTCTCGGAAAGCACAGGGTATCCTGGTAAGAGGCTGCTAGCATCAAGCATGTTGAGTTTTTTCACCTGTAAAGTAGGAATTAGATCTCACGAAGGCTTACTACAGTGCACACAACCAACACCTAAGGGTTGATGACTCTAGATCAATGTGAAGTCAATGCAACCTAGGCAAGCCTCACTCTTTCCTCCCGCAGTATCTGCCCGGCCAATCTACTGAGAGCCCTCCCTGCACCTGCTCAGACTGAATAACATAAAAAGAGCCCTGAGTTTGTATCCACACTGATTCATTACCATAGAGCCTGATGCTTTCAAACAGAAACAAGAAAGTAACTTTCACAGCACAGAAAGGCTCGGGATGGTTTTCAGCAAGGGTGGCACGAGGACCTGACACAGGAAGGCACTCAGCACCCACTTGCACTAGCAGGGCTCTTCATAGAGAACAGCTCCTGTCCTCTGCTGTGTGATGTGAATATGCACTTCAAAGCCCCACCTGGTGATAGTTATATATTGTACTATTCCTTCCTGAAGGCAGTGTGTGGCCTAGGCTTGTGTGCTATAAGCCTTAAGAAACACTAGGGCGTGGGGCACTGGACTGGAGAAATGGCTTGGCAGTGAGGGCACTAACTGCTCTTCTAGAGAACCTGGGTTCTGTTCCCAGCACCTATATGGTGGCTCACAACCACCATGGAACTCCAGTTTCAGGGTATCCAACACCCTCCTCTGGCCTCATAGGCACCAGACACACACATGGTACATATATGCATGTAGGCAAAATATCCAAACACATAAAATAATAATTTTTTAAATTTTTAAAAAAATGGGGAACATTAAGAAATATAAAATATTCTAAAAATAGCATGTTAGAAAAACATATAAACCACTATTATGCATGTTTTGGTATAGAATCTAAATAAATAACTCAGAATGCATTTACTATATGGCCACTGCTAGAATCATCTGATCTTTCTTACAGACCAGATAATTGTGTAATTCTTAGTTTTTATATCCAGGCAAATAAGAATTCTACAGATAATTACAATCAAAGTAAAAACCACAGATGGGGGCAACAAGATGGTCCAACAGGTAAGAGAGCTTGCTGCCCAGTATGATGACCTATTAGTTAACCCCAGGGACCAACACGGTAGAAGGGGAGAACCAATTCCACAAACTATCCTCTGACCTATACATGGACCATGGCACAGGCCCCTATATATACACACATACACACATGCACACACAAATTTAGTTTTTAAAAAAATATAGAAGCATCTTTTTTCTCTTCAGGGAGCCATTATTTCAACAGTCACTAAGTCCCTTCTATATATATTAAGGAGGCACTAGGCTATGTTAGCACTAACAGGAATTTTCAAGAGTATGACATGATTTTATTTCTTTGTAATAGTCCTAAAAGGGTTTTGGGTTCAGGATGTAGCTCAGTAGAGAGCATCTGCCTAGACATATGAGGCTTTGGGGTCAAAAATAAATGGTTTCTCATTTTACATTTTAAAAAGAATACTTAACTTAGCCAGGCGGTGACACACACCTTCAATTCCAGCACTTGAGAGGCAGAGGCAGGCGGATCTCTGTGAGTTTGAGGCCAGCCTG
>LOEQ01002264.1:86851-97524 GCA_001685075.1 Bramus lutescens | reverse complement strand
TGAGTTTGAGGCCAGCCTGGTCTACAGAGCAAGTTCCAGGACTGGCTCCATAGCCACTGAGAAACCCTGTCTTGGAAAACAAACAAACACACACACACACAAGTATTTAATTTGTGTGTCATGTGTGTGTGCATGTATGCCAATGGCACACATATGGAGGTCAGAGGAAACACAAAGGGGTGAACTATTTCCTCTATTTCCTTCTACCTACTGAGTTTCAGGGATGGAGCTCAGGTCATCATTCAGCAAGGGAGTCTTTACAGGCTAAGCCGTCCTGCCAGTCCTACTATCATTTTACAGCTAAGAGTGGGAGACTGTATGGGGCCGTTAATCGGCCCAAATCACCAAATCAGAAAGAGCAGAAGCAGAAGCAGCACTAAGCAGCGCCTCCGTGTGTATCCCACCATCTTCTCCAGGGTACTAGAAACAGTCCCACTTCCCTTTGAGAGGCAGGAATGGTTTTTTTTAGATCTCTTTTTGACACTGGTCAAACTCCAACTTGAAATAGAACTCTTAGGGTTGTTCCCAACAACAAAGCACATCAAACACTTTCCCCCTTATTCTGACAGTCCCTAGAGTACATTACTAACTGTACTGAGTAGATCTGGGATCTGAACCAAGTTCTGAGAGAGCCGGTAAGCAGCAAGCCCACAACAGGATGCGAATTCTCCAGCCACTTCCTCTGCTGCACTGCCCTCTACAACGATGCAAATGCCCCGTGTCATCAGCGTCTCCTCTTCATCTGTGAAAGCTGACACTGGACTCAAGACTCTACCTGCTGAAATGCCCTGCATGCCAGACTTCTGACAGTATTAGGTTTTGGAACATAGCTCCACTTGTAGAAGCAAGTGACATGGACCCTAAATACCCAAAAGGCTGGCTACAGACCCAACACTTTCTTTAGGCCAAGATCGACCTAAAAGGCAGTCCAAATGGTGTGGGTGCAGAAGGGGTGGAGAGCATGACTGACCAGTAAAGAGGAGCAACTGGTAACTCCTAACTCCTCAGCATAGATGTCTACATGTGTCAGCTCAGCACAGGTGTCTGCATGTGTGTGTCAGCATAGACGTTTGCATGTGTATGTCAGCACAGGTGTCTGTGTGTGTGTGTCAGCATAGACGTCTGCGTGTGTATGTCAGTACAGGTGTCTGCGTGTGTGTGTGTCAGCATAGACGTCTGCATGTGTCAGCTCAGCACAGGTGTCTGCATGTGTGTGTCAGCATAGACGTTTGCATGTGTATGTCAGCACAGGTGTCTGTGTGTGTATGTCAGCACAGGTGTCTGCGTGTGCATGTCAGCACAGGTGTCTGCCTGTGTGTGTCAGCACAGATGTCTGAGTGTGTATGTCAGCACAGGTGTCTGCATGTGCATGTCAGCACAGGTGTCTGTGTGTGCATGTCAGCATAGATGTCTGCATGTGTGTGTCAGCTCAGCACAGGTGTCTGCATGTGTGTGTCAGCACAGGTGTTTGCGTGTGTGTGTCAGCATAGATGTCTGCATGTGTGTCAGCTCAGCACAGGTGTCTGCATGTGTGTGTCAGCATAAACGTCTGCATGTGTCAGCTCAGCACAGGTGTCTGCATGTGTGTGTCAGCATAGATGTCTGCGTGTGTCAGCTCAGCAAAGGTGTCTGCATGTGTGTGTCAGCATAGATATCGGCGTGTGCATGTCAGCACAGGTGTCTGTGTGTGTCAGCTCAGCACAGGTGTCTGCGTGTGTGCGTCAGCATAGACGTCTGCGTGTGTATGTCAGCACAGGTGTCTGAGTGTGTATGTCAGCACAAGTGTCTGCGTGTGTATTGCACTGGACTCTGTAAATATGTGCAATTACTCTGTCAAGTTAAAACTTTTAAGCTGGGTGGCAGTGGCGCATGTCTTTAATCCCAGCACTCAGAAGGCAGAGGCAGATGGATCTCTGTGAGTTCGAGGCCAACCTCATCTACAAGGCCTAGTTCTAGGACAGGCTCCAAAGCTATTGGGGGGGGGAATAAAAGATGTTTGAAACTAAAATAGGAACACACTAGTAACAAAGAAGCAATGAAGGGAAAACCAAAAAGCAGAACTACATATAAATACAAATAGAAAACCATCCTAAGACACAAAGGCAAAATTATAGCCCACGCTAAATCACACCGTCCTGCTAGTAACAGGTACAAAGTGGACGCGGTTGCCGATGCCAGCACTCTAGGTAGCTCAGGAGCCTGAGGCACGAGGATTACTCAGGCTCATGAGCTTATAAGCAACTTGGCTAACATACTGAGATTATAGCCTAGAAATGAAAAAAAAATGTATTTGCTGAGTGTAAATATTTAAGGTAACAATAAAATTTAAGCACTTTAGAAAGGATTTTTGAGATTTTTTTTTTTTTGTTGTTTTTTGAAACAGAGTCCCAGGTAGCCCTGAAACCTCTGTAATTGAGGTTGGCCTTGAACTCCTGCTGGTCTACCTCTACCTCTCAAGTACTAGAATGGTGTGAACCAACAGCATGGTTAGAAAGAAAAAGAGTCTGAACACTATGGGAAACAGCAGTCTCTCCCATAATAGCAGACTCTACCAGGCTATGGCCACTTATTTCTGACAGGAGCAGAAAAAAGAACAAAACCAAGCTGAAGTGCCCAGCATTCCCACAAGGTGGCAGTGGTCAGAATGTTCCCTTTGACAAGAGTCAGACAGAAGCCTGCAGAGACTACAGTCACCCACAGATACTGGGCTGACAAAGACTAAGTTGGAAATATGGCTCCAGGATAAGCAGCCCCACTACCATGGGCATGTTCCAGGCAGAGGACAGATTAAGCCTCAGCACAAATGAACTTGTAAAATTCAAACACTAAAAAATTAGAATGGCTGATACACGATGCTGTGAGGGTTTAGATGACAAATGTCTCCCATAGATGTGGGCATTTGAACACTTTGGTCCCAGCAAACGACACTATTCAGACCTGTGGCCCTGCTGGAAGGAGCGAGTCACTGAGAACCGGTGCCATATGCAGCTGCTCTCTCTGTTTTGGCGCTTGTAGGTCAAGATCTGAGCACTCGGCTTCCAGCTCCGGCCACCATGCTCCACCATCAGGGACTCTTAACCCTCTGGAGTCATAAGCTACTTTGGTCACAGTGTTTTATCACAGCAATAGACAGGAACTAATACAGATGCCTAATATAGTTCATTAAAAAAAATAAGTTAAATTACTGAATAGATCATTGTGTTTGGCTTGCCAGAGGTAAAAGCGAAATATATGAAAAAGTCTATTAACTTCAAATTAAACTTGAACTACTTGTTTCTTTAGCAAACTTTTCTAAATTTCAAATTAACAACCTCAATTGGAATTATATTTCTACAAAACCAATTTACCTTTCTTCCAAAAACATTTGAAATTTTCTAAGTTACAATCTTTATGGCTTCCAATTTAGTGTTTCTATGGGCCTCCGGAGTGTGTGAATGAGTGGGCCTCTGAGTCTTGGGCCTTCACTTGGGCTCTTTTCCTTCTGTTGGTTAGTCCTGTACAACTTCAATGTGACAGTTTTTGTTTCATCTTATTTTAGTTTTAATATTATTTCTTAGAAGCCTGTTCTTTTCTCATGAGAGACAGAAAGGGAGGGGATCTGGGGATCTGGATAGGAGGGGGAACACTGTTATCAGGACACAAGTGAGAAAAGAATATTTTCAAGAAAAGGAAAAAAAATCTTTAAATGAAGCTACATTTAAAAATGCAATCCTTTCTCCTATCTTAAGGACAATATTTCTTTCCTGTCTAAGGCTTAATGGGTTTTTGTTTTGTTTTGTTTTGTATGCAGGCTGAAATCGATACCCAAAATGCCTGGGTCCAGAAGTATTTGGTATTTTTTTCTTTTGTTTAGTGTGTGAATGGCATATGTGTATGTACCTATATGCGTGCGCACATGTACACATGGATGTAAAACTTAGAAAGGCTAGTCAGCAGTAAGCTCCAGATGTCTGCCTGTCTCTGCCTCCCTAGCATCACAAGTACAGACATGTGTCTTCGGCCCAGCTCTTCACATGGCGATACAAAAGATGAACGCAGGTCCTCACACTTCCGGAGCAAGCACTTTCCTTATGGAGCCACCTCCCCAACTGAGATTTCAGACTGTTTAATGTTTACATATATAAAGAGATATCTTAGGGATGGAATCTAAATCTAAACATAAAATTCACCTATAGGAACTGGGGGTGTAGCTCAGCAGCAGAGGACCTAACTGACGTGGCTGGTTCTATGTCAATTTGACCCAAGCCAGAGTGAGTCATCTGAAAGGAAGGCGCCTCAGTAGAGAAGATACCTCCATACGTTCAGTGTAGACAAGCCAAGAGGGCATTTTCTTAATAGAGATCCATGGGGGAAGGCCCAGACCAATTATAGAACCCAGGCTGGTGGTCCTGGGTTCTATAAAAAAGCAAGCTGAGAGAGATAAGCCAGTAAGCAGCACCCCTCCATGGCCTCTGTATTAGCTCCTGCCTCCACGTCCTGCCTGGTTTGAGTTTCGGCCTTGGTTTCCCTCAGTGGACTGTAATATGCAAGTGAAACAAACCCTCTCCTCCCCAAGTTGCTGTGGTCATCACAGCACAGTAACCCTAAGACACTGCCTAACATGAACAATGCCCTTGGATTTGATCTCGAGCACTGCAAAACTTTAAGCCCAAACCAAACTGATCATTTACTTCTTATGTATCTTGTCCACGTATCCAAAAGGTTAACTTCGTACAATTTCTGTACATGAAACAAAGGTTTCGTGGTATAGCATTTTCCACCATCTTATCATGCTGGCTGTCAACAATTTTAGCTTTTCAGGTTAGGAATAAGCAACTTATACCAATAATGAAAGAGCAGCAGCCGCCCGTAGCTTGAAAATCCTTACTGTCACTAATCCTACTGGAATCTGACATAGTAACCAAAAAGGCACATCATAGAAAAACTAGCTACCGCAGTCAGTGCAGCTGAGGCAACAGAACTAGACTTTCTCACGAACGTGCATGGGGATAGCCAAGAAGACCTACTGATCTCAGTTTGTTACAACCACAGTTACAACTTGAGAAAAATCAGTGTTCCTAGACACTTTTTATCTTTAAGTGAATGTTAAATTAAATCTATGAATTTATGCTATCCAATTAATTATTATACCAATTCATAACAAAAGTTAAATTGTTATTATACAAACTATTTTACTTACGGCAATTTCATTCTCATGAATACTCTAGCCATGAAGAAACTCAGCAGGACACAGACAAAGCCAATGAAGAGAAGAAGAAACCTATTGAGTTTTGGAATATTTGGTGCATTGGAACGGTCCAGGATTATGAAACCTAAACCTCCCATTGTAAACAGGAAGCTAGACGCAAGTCCTTCCATAATATACTGCCCATTCACTCTGCAAAAGAAAACCACAGCACAGCAAACGAATGTTACTAAAAAATTAATGTTTTTCCCTTTAGGTTGAAATTCCTGTTTCTACTTGATGCTAAAACAGTTTGTGCTAACATTTTATTCTACCCTTACAATTATTTATTATGCCTTTGGCTATTCATCTGCTCATTCATTCAACAGGTTATTTATCGAGAGGTTTATCCCATCAAATACTATTCTAGGTTCTAGGAATACAACTATGAACAAAATAGATAAAATCCTGTCTTGGCTGGGAATATAGCTCAGTGGCAGAACTTGCTAGCACAGACACACTTAAGGCTTAACCCAGGCATCACAAAAACCAAACAAAAAAAAATAAAAATAAAAATAAATAAAACTTGATCATCTTCTGGCTTACTTTAAAGAGTTTTAAAATATTAACTATCAGGGGCTGGAGAAGTAGTCCAGCGGTTAAGAGCACTGGCTGTTATTCCAGAGGTCCTGAGTTCAACTTCCAGTGACCACATGATGGCTCACAGCCATCTATAATGGAATCTGATGCCCCCTTTCTGGCACACAGGTGTATATGCAGATAGAGCATTGAATACATAAAATAAGATACAGGGCTTTTTTAAAAAAAATCAGCTAACAAACTGTCTATGCCAATCGATAAGATACACTTGACTTTTTTTTTTAAAGGTTTATTTATGAGAGCTCTGTCTGCATGTATACGTTTACTCCAGAAGAGGGCATCAGCTCCCTCTGAGGTGTTTGTGAGACACCATAAGGGTGCTGGGAATCGAACTCAGAACCTCTGGAAGAGCAGCCAGTGCTCATAACTGCTGAGCCATCTCGCCATCCCTACATGTGACTACCTAATAGATTAATAATACAGTTCTATTTTGTTACGTTCTTGCCTCGTTTTGTCATAAGAACTCCAAGAGTGTGTTCGTTCCTCCCTCCACACCCCACCCCCCAAAACCCATCTTTGTTTTTCAAGATAGGGTTTCTCTGTAGCTTTGGAGCCTGTCCTAGAACTCACTCTGTGTGGACCAGGCTGACCTTGAACTCACAGAAAGCCTCCTTTCTGTGCCTCCTGAATGCAGGGATTAAAGGCGTGCGCCACCACACCCCAGCAAAACAGGTGTTACTAAATGCAGATAAGTCCCACAGCATTTTCACTGTACTTCATTTTTATTTGCTTTTGTTTCTTGAGAGCCAGAGTCTCACTACTGACTTAAGCTCACTATGCAGTCCAGGCTGCCTAAACCAGAGACCCTCTGCTGGAGTTACAAGCACATGCCACCACGCTCATTTTTCTCGCACTGAATAATTAAGCATGTCCCAGCAACTTTCTTTCCCATCATCAAGCTGTTCAAAATGCTATCTTTTACCTGTAAGCCAAGAAAGCTACTGGTCTCTGATGTCCATGTTCGTCAGTCATTGAGCCAACACTTGGAGGTTCAACAATAACATCATAGATTATTCCTAAAAAGAAGACAACAGTTTAAAAAACAAAGATTGCACGTTTCATTGCCTCTAATTACACTTAAATAGGACTTATTATTTATACATAAATAAGGCTGATTTGATTATATTATTATAATCAAATTAGATCCACCTCACCTAATTTCGGATACACCATTTTAGAACATCTAAACAAATATTATTTCTCAAAGAGGTGCCAGTTTCATGAAGGGAACTTAGGAACCCCTGCTAATACTCTGGAATGACTGCACTAAGGGACATTTAATACTAAGGATCTACTTTAGCATGCAAAATACGGCCACATATCCATGAATTTATTTCTGTAAATTGAGGAAGGCCTAAGGAAATCTTCTTGCTCTTTCTCTTTGGCTAGCTGAGAGGAGTTCTCAATCTGCAACAGAAGCTGCCATTGAACTCACTATGTAACCCAGGCTGCCTCAAATGTGCTGCTCTTCCTGCCTCAGTCTCCTGGGTGCTGGGTCACAGACTTCGCAGCCAGTGATCATTAATGTCAATTCCAACATCTCACAATTTAATCATGACCATTAATGTCCAGCAGCATTCTCAACTTCCACTGTGGGGATACACTCTGTCCTTACAAAGCCTCAACTCCAGCTTTTCTTATGAAACAGCAGGGCTGTCTCCTTGCTGACAGAATCAACAATTCCGTTACCTTCTCCCTGGCAAACCTACAAAGCCCAGCACCTACATTCACTGCCCCTTTCACTCAGCTACATGAGGAGTCCCTCCTCCTCACAGCACCCCCGTTCACCTTTGTGGGAAGTCATTCATTCCTCTGGATAGCTCTTCTCAGCCCTCTTACCAAGATTTCTTTCCCTACATCAACCCTTCTTCATTCCTTTAGAGTCTCCTAACATTCTTTCTGCCTTTCTTAAATACACAGTCCTGGAAAGAACTAAGCAAACTAACCCTACATCTATCCCAGCTTCTGCCACCCCTGACAGTGCTGAGGTTGCCCATGACCTCTGGGTCGTGTCCTCCTGGTCCCACAACTGTTCTGTCACCATCTTTCCAGAAACACCTAGTCCATTTTACAGCATCACTTGCTAAAAGGCAAACAAAACAAAACTGGACAGATAAAAGACTAATTAAAACCATTGCTACCCAACC
Organism: Bramus lutescens; assembly: GCA_001685075.1. NCBI lineage: Eukaryota > Metazoa > Chordata > Mammalia > Rodentia > Cricetidae > Bramus > Bramus lutescens. The sequence continues at coordinate 89,553 of LOEQ01002264.1, read as the reverse complement.
TAGCATTATAACCTAAGCTACAGCTTCTTAAATTGTGGAATGTAACACGGGACTGACAACTGTGGGGATTGAAACAAACAGACAAAATGTCACTAGTGAAAGAAAGGTTTGTGACCATGCAAGCTCAAAAATGAGTTCTAAATTGCAAATGTGCATACAACCCTGGTTCTGAACACAGCACAGGCAGTTTACACGAAGCACGTTCCACACTATGCAATGACAGAAAGCACGGCCTGAAACATCCGAGCTTGGTTTCTAGACTGCTGTGCCCTGTGGATTACAGTTGTTTTTACTATAAATTATTATAAACACAAAGTTTGTGCTCCTAAAAGCATGATGCTAAGTATGAGATTAGTATTATTGGACTATACTGTGTATTGGTCTTTAAAATTGCTGTTTGAGTTTCTTTAAAAATTGTTAAATGCGCTTTAGCTTCAGATCAGGGCAGAATTTCCAACAATTTCTGAGATGGTCCTAAACACATTTTGCATTTCACAATACATGTTCCCAGCACTGGCAACTATAAACCAAAAATACTAAACTCTGAAGGACACTGGGGACGCTCTATATCCTCCAGGATCAAACACTCAACTAAGGGTTGGTTCTCTATGTGAAAATAACTAAGTACATCCATCTCCTTAGTATATGAGTTTGCTTTCGGTTTTAAGAAGAAGTGCAACTGTCTGTCTACCAAACCATTTGTTGTAAGTTTATATGTCTGGCATGTATATCTATTTTAGACACCTATTTCACACAACCAGGGTTGTGCAAAAGTTTCTCACAAATGGATCACAAAGGAGGGGAAGTTTAAGAAGCCCTGATGTAAGTAAACAGAAACCACCTCACTGGTCTCCTGGTCCCACATTTTGTCCATGCTTTCTTTTCTTTCCTAGTAAACGCCTTCTAACCATTCAAACTCAGGCTTACCGGCCATTTCTTCAGCGAACACACCGGAATGGAAATGGCGCTTCCAATTCTTCTCAATGACACTCCATGTAGGAGGAAGCAACCATGTGGCACCTAACATGTCTCGACTACATCCCAGGGAGGGCAGGGTAATTAAGGCTGTCTGCTGCTACCCCAGCGCTGAGTTAACAGAAACATCTGCTGTTTTCAGCAACGCTGTTTCTGTATAAAGGTATACCCAGCTTTTAAAAGACTGTCTTTTCCCGGGGTCAAACAGTAAATGTACAAGATGTGGCCTTGACCACTACCGGTGTCCTTTCTGCTTTGACCCAGTGGTTAGAGCAGAGAATCCCCTAACCCCATTTATAAATACCAAAAATGAGAGCCAATGGAAAGCTGAGGCTTAAAAACAAAAACAACAACAACAACAACAAAAAAAACTCTGACTCCAAGGAAATAGGGTTAGGAAACAGACTGGCAAGAATGAAAACTAATTTTTTTTAAATCCAAATGCATTTTGTTTCATTTATTCAGTATTCACTGTTTGATGTGCTGAGCAAAACTTAATGCTAATGACACACCAGATAATCTTTAAAAAAAAAATAAAAATTGTTCAAGGGCTGGAGAGATGGCTCGGCGGTTAAGAGCACTGGCTGCTCTTCGAGAGGACCTGGATTCAATTCCCAGCACCCACACGGCAGCTCACAACTGTCTCTACCTCCAGTTCCTGGGGATCTGACCCCTTCCATACCAGTGCACATAAAATAAAGTAAATTATAAAAAATAACTGTTTAAAGTGGCATTTAGCATTTCTGTTAACGTAAGCTAGGCAGGGCGTAAACTCTACAGTTGAAGGCTGTCTCCTACCTCTTCAAAGACAAGTAGTATGAAATAGCAATCATACGGTCACCTCCACCCCCCAAAAGTTGAACTACTCTTGCTAACTTAAGATCTTTTTAATTTTATGAGTTAAGTACACTATTCCCTAAACTCCAAAAGCACACTCCTGAGTAAATCCTGGAACTGGCGATCCAAAGGCTATCCGAAGACTGCAGACGGACTGCCAACTCAGCAGCAGGCAAGGCCACACCCCTCTGCATTTTCCACTTCAGAGGAAACTGGGTGACAGATAACCAAAAAGCGATGCTTTCCTTGAGCCCCCAACTTCTGCCCTCTGAAACATACTATCTTTTTGCAAGCCTCAATTCTAATCTCATGCATTTCTCAAAAACCGTGGCTTCGATAGCATTCCTTTCTCATTCTCGTGACTGGAAACAAAGCAACCCCAAAACCTTGGGGTTTGGCTGTCAGATCACTTTCAAGGTTCCAGGGACCACAAAGAGAAGTTTCAAAGTCCCACACCCTCTTGAGCGACCACGGAAATACAGTGAATCGATTATGATGTCCCCAAGAGCCCGACGAAGTAAGTAATAAAAAGAACAAGCTAGGCTTGACAAATATATTCAACTCGGCTCTCGGGATGGGAACCTCGAGGGAGAGGGCAGGCAAAGAGAAAAAGAGCACTTCTCTCCGGGGCAGGACGTGAAGAGAGCTCCGCTCTGCCTGCAGACCGACGTGGGCTCGGCATTGCCCTCCCGGCCGGAGCCGGGCTCGGCGGACACGCGCCTCCGCAGCGCCCACCCGACCCATCACGGCAGAGTTACCTCCGGTAATGAGGAAGTAAGACACCACCACCAGGGCGTACACCGTCATGGCCGACGGCATGTGCACCCAGGGCGGCTTCTTCAGCTTCAGGTTGGGGCACTCGAGCACTAAAAATGGGACTCGGTACAGAG
>LOEQ01002264.1:0-52776 GCA_001685075.1 Bramus lutescens | reverse complement strand
TCTCTCTCTCTCTCTCTCTCTCTCTCTTTCTTTCTTCTGTCCCAGATTCCAGTCCATGAAATAGCACTGCTCACATTTACAATGGGTCTGTCCATCTTAATGAACCCAGTCTAGATAATCCCTGGGTGGAGGATAGTCTTTCCAATGACGGTAGACCTGTCCTATACTCACCATCCTCTCTGACATTCCAGGTCCTATTCAAAAAGAATTTGGATTACATGTATTTATTTAGTGTAGAGGTCAGGGTATAGGTTTTAGGAATCAGTTATTTCCTTGCATGTGGGGGTCCTAGGGTTTGGACTCAGGTCATCAGGCTTTTGGCAGCAAGTGCTTCCTTGCTTGACTTGAGCCATCCCACTAGCACAAGATACCGTTAGTCGAACCACACTGTCTTCCCGAGTGCGCCCTGTGCCTTCACACCTTTCTCATCCTGTGGCGCGCAGCGCCTGTCTGCGCTCTATGCGCTACCATACAGTTCGTGAAATCGGGCAAGGGGCTGGAGATTGAAACACACAAAGACTCACAGACAGAGAGAGACACGGGTCATCCTTGTGCAGAAAACAGGAATGCCCCCTTTAGTGTGTGTACCAGAGCCGCTTATATAGAGATCCTTAACTAATAGCCACACCCAAGCCAAACCCACCAGAAACCACTCAGGAACATCTGAGGGTCTCATGCTCAGAGCAGCTGCAAGCATTACAAGTTGTTTACCAGAAATTCAGGATCTGGGAGGTTTACAGCTCCCAATGTCCAGTGATGGCTTTGTGTATGGGAAGCCCACCAGCAACTCAAGGCCTATTGTGTGCACTGCATCTTCAGAGCTGGTGACTCTTCCACTCCCTGAGAAGTGGCTTATCTAAAGCTTCTCTTACACTCATTTTGTCTACTTTTATCTTCTTTTCTATTTTTTGAGACAGTCTCACTCTGAGACTCAGGCAGAGCTGGGTCACGTTGTCACCTGGACTAGTCTTGACTTCAGGGCATTCCACCTGCCTTGCCCTCCCTAGTACTGCAGGTGGCTGCCATCAGATCCAGCTTGTTTTATCTATTTTTTTTTGCCATGTGGTATCTTCGATCTTATGTGATTAATACTCTGATTTTCCCCGTTTGTGGGTAAAGTCAGCATGCTCTGAAGGAGTACAGACTGTACTGTGTGTTTTATCTTTTCCAAGTTCAATGCAGAACTTAATGGAAAATTCAGTTTAACTGAGTGTATCCGAAGGAGTCTTTCTCACAGGGCTTGCAGGTCTGTAGCATTTCCAAAATCCTTAAGAGCTCACTCTTACTTACTTACTCTAACTTCTTCATACTTTAATTTATTCAGTTCTTCGTTTGGACATTTATTCATAAGCACTTGAGGCTTTTTTGTTTGTCTGTTTTTAATCAGGGAGGTGCCAGTGGCTGGTAATCCACAAGACAACAGAGCCTCAGCTCTCAGAGCTGACAATTCCCTGTGCTTTCATTCCTGTCCCGCCATGTTAGTGTCTCCTAACTCCAACCCTAAATAAACATTATCTAAGTAATAATTTACTTGTGTTTTCTACTTTTTCTTTTTAAGACAGGGTTTCACTATATAACTGGTCTATATAGAAGGGACTCACTATGTAGACCTGGATGACCTTGAGTCTCTGCCTCCTGGGTGCTGGGATTAAAGGTGCACACCATAAAGGCACACACCGCCATTTCCAGTTTATTAACTTTTTCTAAAGAAATCAAAATACTAGAACTGAGCATGGTGGTACACACCTTTGATCCTAGCACTCGGGAGGAGGGGCGTGGATCTCATTGAATTTGAGGCCAGCCTAGTCTATATAGTGAGTTCCAGGACAGCCAGAGATACATAGAGAAACCTTGTGTCAATAAAATAATAAAATAAAACAAATAAAGCAAACTGGTCTTGTTAATTCTTTGTGCTGCTTAAGATCCAACTTCCATTCTCTCAGCCTGCCTGCAGGGACTCTCAAGGGACTTTCTGCTGTATCTGGCTGTGAGTCCGTCATTCCGTCCAAAAAAATTAAGAATCCTTAAAGTCTTGACCATTTACCACGGTTTTCCCACCCCAAGTTCCTTCCAGGCCTCCTAGATTTGCCAGCCAGTGCCAGTTTTTTTGTTTGTTTGTTTTTTGTTTCCCCTAAATGTTTTTTTCCAGCCATTCCTCCCCGTCTGTCTTATTTGCTGGCAGGTTTTATTCTTTTAGCCTGCCCTAATTTTCAGGCTTAACTCTTATACCCTAAGACGACATTTTTAAACACTTCTAATTTTAGGTTTGCCATAAGTACACAATAAAAACCAAACCCAAACAAACACAGAGTAGTTGTGCCATGTGACATATGACAGGGAGTTATAAACAAACCAAGGCAGACGAAGAAAAGCATGTTGTGGCTCCTTAGCAGCAGACAGTAGAAGTCAGCTTTGTGTAAGGAACAAAGGGGAACTACGTGGGACTGCTTGTAGAACAGGCAATGGAATGTGGTGAGATTCAGGAAAGCATTGATGACAAGCAAGAGAGACAAGCCCTTCTCTGCAGGGCTAGTAGAACTTCTGCTCACAAAGAGATTGGCTCATGAGTGGAGTGATTCAAAGAGGAAGTCCACTGGAGCTGAGCCCTTCTCCTTGGAGAGCCTAACCCTGGTTCCCTCAATGCAGAGTTGCCTTGGTTCTGGTTCTTATTTTTTTTTTTTGGGTGGGGGTTGGTGAGGAGGGAAGGGGAGGGTCTCACAGCATAGCTCAGGCTAGCCTGGACCGAACTATATAACCTACAACTGGAGGCAGTCATAATGCCTTAGTAGCTCAGAGCGTGTGGTTCTTAAACCGTGCCTTTTGTCTTCAATTGACACTTCCCGTGGAGGGCAGAACACTCTGATATGGGTGGTAGATGTGGCAGCAGGTGCCTAGCAGAAGTTTGCTCACTTCCAGAGAACACAGATGTGAGCAGAGCAGACTTCACTCTTCTACGGTGCTTCAAGCTTTACTAAGAACAGCACTCTTAGGGAAAAGGCAGCCAGAGAAGTTTTGGTTGGGATATTTTTGTGCTACTTAAAAAGCCAGACCCAAGTAGCAGATGAAGAAGAAAGTATAAAAACTCCTTGGATAGGATATTTTAGTTGCTATCTTTAGGTCAGCATAAGGTTGAGGAATAAGTGGAACTATTAGTTATGAGGGAATATTATGTAGAAACAAGGCAATGGAATAAAATGGTAAGTTTCGATCTGTGTAATGGAACTTGATATACAGTAAATAAACAAACTGAGAGCTGAAATCAACAAAATAGAAACAAAGAAGACAATACAAAGAATCAAGGAGAAAAAGAGTCAGATCTTCGAGAAAATTAACAAAATAGGCAAACCTTTATCCAAGCTAACCAAAAGACAGAGAGAATATCCAAATTAATAAAATCAGAAATGAAAAGGGGGACCTAACAACAGACATGGAGGAAATACAGAGAACCATCAGGTCATATTTAGAAAACCTGTACTCCACAAAATTGGAAAACTTGAAGGAAATGGAAATTTTCTGGATAACTACCACTTACCAAAATTAAATCAAGACCAGATAAACAAATTAAACAGACTTATAACTGCTGAAGAAATAGAAACAGTCATAAAAAGTCTCCCAACCAAAAAAAGCCCAGGACCAGATGGTTTCAGGTCAGAATTCTACAAGACTTTCAAAGAAGAGCTAATACCAATACTCCTCAAATTATTCCACACAATAGAAATAGAAGGGACATTGCCAAACTCTTTTTATGAGGCTACAATTACCCTNNNNGAGGCTACAATTACCCTGATAACCAAACCACATAAAGACATTACTAAGAAAGAGAACTACAGACCAATCTCATTCATGAACATTGATGCAAAAATACTCAATAAAATACTGGCATATCAAATCTAAGAACACAGCAGAACCATCATCCAACATGATCAAGTCGGCTTCATTCCAAAGATTTAGGGATGGTTCAACATATGAGAATCTGTCAACATAATCCACCATATAAACAAACTGAAAAATAAAAACCACATGATCATCTCATTAGATGCTGAAAAAGTTTTCAACAAAATACAACATTTAACATTCCTTCATGATAAAGGTCTTGGAGAGAGCAGGGATACAAGAAACATACCTTGACATAAAAGTCAAATTCTCACTATTTGCTGATAATATGATAGTTTACATAAGTGACCCCAAAAATGTATTTATGAATAATATGATAAATTATATTTCCACCATAGAAAAATAATACCTCTTACACGATAAAACAATATGAGTTATATATTTACCAAAATGTTGCTTTAATTTTAAGTTAGGTTAAATTTCAACTTATCCATCTTGGTAGCTACACTTCAAGTTTTCAGTAACCACAAACCAAGCCCATTTGGTATAGCAAAAACAACCACAATTTAAAATAATAATAATAATGCTTATATTGAGATACTTGTCTTTAATTACAGCTCCTGTGAGGGAGAGGTAGACAGATCTTTGAGGCCAGCCTTGTCTATGAGTTCCAGGCCAGGGCTGCATTGTGAGACCTTGTCCATAAATTAAACAAACAAACACACAAACAAATAAATAGAATAAGATCAGAAGCAGCCAATTCAAAGATATGGGCTCACCAGTACTTCCAAGGTTAAATAAAATTTTACATTGACTCTTTAAGCTTTCACACTAAAGAAATGTAAGTCAATACAATTCACATTTCCTTGCTCAAATTAGTGTCCCAGCTATAGCTCTCTTCAAGGGACAATCAGGTAGGTAGAATGTGCAGCCGTACAGTGTGCTAAGGAACAGGGGCTCGTCCAATCTTCTCCAGAGGCCACCTACCAATATTTTGGGTTATGTCTACGAAGTGGGAAATTGAACGTAATCTAATCACTGCCTCTCCTCGTTTATCCTCCGTGCATGTATCAGTTATTGAAAGTTCAATTTGTGGCTCACTAACCTGGGGTTCTGATGTTTGCCATCACAATTAGTGCATCCATCCTCACAGCAGATGCAGCGCTCTTCCTTTTCCTGGTCCTAGAGTGAGGGTAACACTGTGTGCCAAAGCTAGAATTGGGACACGCTGTTTTTCACTCCACAGTCCACATTGTTTACACATGTGGCATATTGTCTCTCTTTTGACACAATTGTCCTTTCCATGGGTGACCTTGTTGGTGGAGATTTCTTGGTTGTTCTATTTCATTTTCAGTGCCAGAGTTTGGGTTTAGGGTCTCACACATGCTAAGCTAGCACTTTGCCACTAAGTTACATCCCTAGCCCTGGAAACAATAACTTTGCTTCCTAATCTACCTATTTCTATGTATTGCCTGAGTGTGGAAGTCAGAGGACAATTTGTGAGAGTCTCTTCATTCTTTCAATGCTGTGGGATCTCAGGGATCAGATTCAGGTCATCAGACTTAGCAGCAAGTACCTTTTCCTGCTGAGCCAGCATGCGGGTCTGGAGACAACTTTAAAAACTGGTCACTGAAAGATAGGAAGAGGAAAGCAAAGAGAGGTCCAGTGATAAATGGGGGAGGGAGGAAGGAAGAGAGGAAAGGAGAGAAAGAGAGAGGGAAGAATAGAGGAAGGGAGGGAAAGAGAGAGAAAGGGAAGGAGGGAGGGATATAGAGAGGGGAAAGGAGGGAGGGAAAGAGCGAGGGGAAGAATGGAGAAAGGGGAGGAGAGAAGGAGGGAGGGAGGGAAAGAGCAAGGGGAAGAATGGAGAAAGGGGAGGAGAGAAGGAGGGAGGGAGGGGAAAGAGTGAGGGGAAGAATAGAGGAAGCTGAGGAGAGAAGGAGGAAGGGAGGGAAGGGGGGAAGAATAGAGGAAGGTGAGGAGAGAAGGAGGGAAGGAGGGATGTAGGCAGAGGCTGCTTCTTTGTTCCCAGAAACCCAGACCCAAAATAAGCACATAGAAACTGTATTAATTAAAATAATGCTTGACCTATTAGCTTATGCATATTTCTAGCTAGCTCTTATATCTTAAATTAATCTATTTCTATTAATCTATGTATTACCACATGGTTGTGGTCTACCGGTAAGGTTCTGTCTGGTGTTGGGCATTTGTCTCCTGTGGCAGCTACATGGCTTTTCCTTGACTCCGCCTACTCTCTCCTCTGTCTACTTGGAATTCCTGCCTTGCCCTATTCTGTACTGCAATAGGCCCCAAACAACTTCTTTGTTAACCAATGGTATTCACAGCATACAGAGGGGAATCCCATATCAGAAGGAGTGTAAGCATATTGTAGGAAAAATGAAGGATGCAACGAGTGCCTCATGAATCTTGTAATCCCACACTGCCTAGGCTATCATTGACCCATTGACTTTGAATCTCTTGCTGGTGGCTCTTTTTGGTCGAACATAACCACTAGGCATGTGATTAACATGTATTCCATAGAGTCAGCCTTCTCCCACACAGGTTCAAAAGCAGAAACAAAGTGCTCAACAAACCAGTGTTTAATGCTTAACAACAGTGCTTAATGTTTTTGTTTATTTTTTCATTTTGGCAGAATAGCCTCACCAGCAGCTTCTGATGCTTTTTATTTGTCTGGGGGGAGTAGGGTGGGGTCTCAACAATGTGGTCCAGGCTCGTCTTGAACTCACTGTGTAAACCAAACTGGTTTCAAACTTACAATCCTTCAGACACACTCTTCTGAGTGCTGGGATTGACCACAAGGAAGTGCCACCATGCCAAGTTCTCACTGCTTTGTTCATTTGTTTTTAAAAATAAAGCGTATAGGAATTACATTATTTCCTGTATGCAATGTCTTTATTCTTTCAGCATATATATTTGATAGTTTGACTGAATCTATTTCTTTGGGAATTTTATCTCCTTTGTCTTTCTATAGTTGAGAGATCTGAAGGCATTCTGATCCTCGGTCCTATGTAATCTCCCCCCCCCCTTCATTTTCCATGGATCCTCAGCATTTGATTACCTCAGTGATGTCTTTGAACTTATTTTCTGGGGGCACTTGGTAGCCTTCTCCCATCTGGAAACTCATCTCGTCCACTCTTTTCTGTGTGTTCCTGCTGGAGTGCCTGCTCAGAGGTTGGGTCTTTTTTAATTTTTAGGTCTTTTTTGAACTTTACCTTCCAATAACTCTGTTGAGTTTTAACTCCAGTTTTCTTTCTTTAAACTTTCAAGAACTCTTTATTATTTTAGTCAGATTAATTAGGTTCTTTAGATACATACAGATTGTATTATGCATAGATAGGTAATCTTCAACCACTTCACTTCAAAGATCTGTAGAACATGGCATTTAAACAATTGTTGATATGAAACATGTTTGCTCCTGGCAGCACTGATTTATTCCCAAGAGAATGTTGAGCATGACCATGACCAACAGCTTGTCATTTATAAGTTGACTCTTATATTTCTTAACAGTCTATAACATGTTAGCAGCTTTTATAAAACTGGACTTTATATTACATTCCTGTCAGATTTAGTCAAGAATAATGATTTTGAATTGAAGCTCTTTTAGTATCAAAATAAAACCTTTTAATTGTAGGTGATAAGTTCAGTTAAGAAATTAAGATAACCGGGCTGGAGAGATGGCTCAGAGGTTAAGAGCATTGCCTGTTCTTCCAAAGGTCCTGAGTTCAATTTCCAGCAACCACATGGTGGCTCACAACCATATGTAGTGGAGTCTGGTGCCCTTTTCTGGCCTGCAGGCATACATGTAGACAGAATATTGTATACATAATAAATATTTAAAAAAAAAGAAATTAAGATAACCATTCTTTGGGTAGTAGCAGAACAAGTTTGTACCAAACTGAGACTGTCTCCTGAGAAGGCAAAGTGATTATATCAGACTCAATAACCAGAACATTCAGAGGTAACTTTTAAGTTTGGGCCGTCAATAAAGACTGCAGCCAGGACACATTGAACATGATTAATTTACACATTTAGTGGCCATCTTTATGCATTTAAACCAGACAAAACTTTTCTTACCTTTTCCAGCTGAATTTTTGGGTGGGGGAGGGGCTGCAGGCTATTTGTACTTTCCTGAGGGTCTGCTCCTGCAGCTGCTCTGCTCGGGTTTTTCCCGCTGTGCTGCTTTGGAGCAGGTGTCATTTTGTGAGACCAAAACCAATTATCATCACGGAGAAGCAGCTGATGGTGGCCATCTTTGTTGTCTGGCCTTGCAGTTGCCTCTGCTCGCCTCTGTCCTCCTGGCTACTCCTTGGCATTCGGGTCTGAGACTGCAGTACGGGGGGCGGGGGCGGTCCTCTCCCTGGATGTCAGCAGTGCTAGCAAAGACAGGGGCCTGCTGAAGTCTGGACTCCTGAGGCAGAGAGGGGCAGGGAAGGCTGGCAAAAATTTACTCTTAGATTCCTGAAATCCTGGAGGTGGGAGAATAGGATCAGAAAGGGTCTGAGGCTCAGGGGAACCTCCAGGTATTAGGACCGATAATCCTTCAAGTCTTATTGTAGGGCTTCGTCAAAGACAGCTGAGGAATTTTTGAATCCTTGGGGCGGGCGGGTCCAGGTGAGCTGACCACTGAAGACCCAGTCTTGGCTGTGCCATTCGAAGGCAAAGGTGGCTGACTCTTGGCTTCGAATGTTAGGCTGAAGAAGGCGTCCTTAAGATCTAGAACTGAATACTCTTGAAGCTCCAGAGAGAGAGAGAGAGAGAGAGAGAGAGTTTAGGAGATTATAGGGGTTGGAAACTTTAGCTTGAATGTCTTTAACCTGTTTGTTAATCTCCCTAAGATCTTGCATGGGTTGAAGTCACTGGTCCCTGGCTTCTTAACTGGCAGAAGCGGGATGTTCTATGGAGACTTGCAAGGCACCAGGATTCCATGCTCCAGGAACCAATTAATATGTTTAGTAATGCCCAACTTGGCCTCTGCGGTCATGGGGAACTGCCTCACCCTCACCTGTTGGGCATTGGCTTTTAAGGTGACTACAATGGGGGCTCCTGAATTGCTAGTTCTGGTGGATTAATTTCTGTCCACACTCCTGGGATGGAGCACTGTAGTTCAGCTGTTAGAGGAGATACCTCTAAAGTGAGAGTCTGTGAGAAGAGCCTGTATTCTTTCAGATCTAGACATAAGGCATAGACTTTGGGCCATGGAGAGATTGCCACCCCCTTGCCAGTGAAATGAATTTGGGCTTTTATCTTAGCCAATAAGTTGTTTCCCAGGAGGGGGTAAGGGCATTCAGTGATAACTATGAAGGAATGTGTAACTTTTTTTCTTCCCAATTTCATGGTCTGTTTTGTGGTCCATGGTTGCAGGCCCAACCTTGTATCCCCTTGAACCCATGTTTGTTTGTCTGAAAGAGGCCCCAGTGGAGTTTTTAATACTGAATGGTGAGCACCATTGTCCACTAGGAAATCATCAGGTTGCCCCTCCACTTTTAGGGTTACCCAAGGCTCAAAAAGAGGCTTCAAACCCCATCTCCATCAATTGTCTGAACTTACCAATCCAGGACTTCTTGTCCCTTCTTCCTTTGTGGGCATTGTCTGCTGGCTATTTGGGACAGTCTGTGTTCCTTCTGTTCATCAGGTCCCCAGCTCTTATCTGCCAGTGAGACTTTTGCCAGTCCCCGAGCTTGCTTATCCTTAGGTGTTTCTCTGTTGTTATAAACCTTAGTGGCTATAGCAATTAGTCAGATTTTTACCTTTAAATCCTTTAAGTTGCTGAACTCTTAATATCTGGGGCTGCTCAGTTGACAAAAACCATGTTGAGTGCTGTTGCAGGGAGCAGACGTCTGCTTATTTGTCCTGGCCACCCAGCTAGCTTAGCCCAGAAATAATCACACAGAAATTTTATTAATCAAATCACTCCTTGGCCCATTATCTCTAGCTTCTTATTGGCTAACTCTCACATCTTGATTTAACCCATTTCTATTAATCTGTATATCGCCACATGGCAGTGGCTTACCGGGAAAGATTCAGTATGTCTGACTGGCGGCTCCATGGGGGCTCTCTCTCTGCTTTCTTCCTCCCAGAATTCAATTTTATCTTCTCCATCTACCCATGTTTTGCCCTATCAGGCCAAGCCAGTTTCTTTATTCGTTAAGCAATGAAAGCAACATATAGACAAAAGGACCGCCTACACCAGACTGTCATTTGGTTCTCAGGAGCCTTAGACAGATTGGTGGGCTGTTACCAGGTGCTGAGAGACCACCTCGTTAATGGCTGCCTCATCATTAGTGGGTCGACCATCTCACCCTGGAACCTGCTTACAGCATTCTCACTGAATTCTCTTTCTTCAGTAGTGAACATTATCTGGAGCAACTGCTGGCAATCTCCCCCAGATTGGGGAATGTGTAAACAGGACAGTATCTAGATCTGTTAGTGCTTGGGGTTTCTCAGTAAAGGAAGGAGTCTGAAGTTTCCAGTAATACAGATCACTAGTTGAAAGAGGAAATAAACCAGGTGGGGGCTTCCATCTTCATCTGGAGGTCCCAAAGTGTGGAGGGGAACAAGAGACACCACCTGTGGCTTCCCTGGATGAGTGAGAAAGAGGATTGGGAAGGAGAGATTGGGAAGGAAGAGGGAAGAGGCACTCTGCAGGGGAGGAGAAGGTCTTGAGTAGCTCCAGCTTCATAGGGCTGCAGAGGCTGCAGCAGCCTGCCTGAAATCCTGGAAAAGAGAAAGGGCAAGGTCCGGGGGAGACTTAGGTTTGGAAGAAACTTTTCCCATAGTGGAAATTACTTTACACACAACTGCAACGAGAAGACTGACAACAGACAACATGACAACATGACATGAAACAGAATTGACAAAACGTGGCTGCATGCTGGGTCACATGATCCCATACCAGTTCCAAAGGGTCGCACAACCGCACAACCCAATGGTCAGTGGAGGAACAGGGCGTCCCCTCATTTCCTCCGGCTCTGAGCGCGTCCACTAGATCTCCTTGAGCCTCCAGCCTGTCTGGACACCAGAAACCAGAACCAGAAACTTATCAATTGGTAAAAAACAAATAATAAAGTTTGCCAAAAACCAAAGACTGGGGTGTCACCTCAGAACCAGGTTTGCACTCCCCATACAGGCATCCAAAATGTTGGGTCCAGGGGAGTCATGCAAAGATGGGGACAGACCACCAAAGTCTAATAAACCAGAAGCAAACTTTATTCCAGAAACTAGAATCCAGGAAAAAAATAAAATAAAAATAAAAAATCTCCATGAGGCACAAGAAGCTTATCAGCTAGCTGAGACCACAGCCAGAGATGGATTTTAAGGCTGCGGCAAAAGGCCAGTTACTGAACCCACCTTTTTATAGTAGGGGCACCAAGCATTAGATCTGAATAAAGGAATTTTTACACTCTCAAGGTAAAACTCAGATACAGGTTGCCTTACTTTACAATCTCCATTAACAGAGTTTTTAGTTAAACTAGTGTTTGCACTTAATCTGTTGTCTTTCTTGGTACTTCCAGGTGGTGTTTACTGAAGCCCTGTGCTCTCCCCTTTGATGCTGCCAGTTTCTCAAAGCAGGGATAATACATAACCCAGAGGTCATATATTTATTTCCTAACAGTTGACTCAGCTCATATCCATAGGCTAGCTCTCAGCTTGCAGAGAGATGCTTTGGCCTTGTAAATAGAGTTATGGTTGTAAAGCAGAGTAACCCACTGTTAATAGTTAATCCTAAAGCTGCTGACAGTCTGTTCTCAATCTCCTAGGCTTACAACCTTATATTTTTTTATTTCTACATTCTTAGTACTGGAATCTACATTTTTATTTTCTTATTCTTGGACTCTTCAAGGATGTAATGTATGAGAGAAGAATAAATAAAAAATAACAATTTAATAAGTAGATAAAGCGGATAGGGATTGAAATCACTTGAACTGCAGTGACACTGACTGCTCCAAACACGCGGGCCTCTTTCACTTTGAATGCCATTGTCCGTGAATGGCAGAGGGTTATTGGTTGTTACTCCTCTGAAGTCACCATTTAAAAACCCTTCTTCCTGGGCTGATATATTTCCTAGAACAGCCTCTTCCCGTCTCCTAAAGGGAAATAATGGTCAGGCTGCTGACATTCTGGGAGCGAGACGGGGAAGGATAAGAGCTTTTAGCACAGAATATCCTTCGCTCTTCTGCTTGGGGTGGCAAACAGTGTGCAAGCCTTCAATCGCATCTTATGCCCTGCAGCCCCGAGGCCCATTGCTGTACTTACTCCTGAGAATAAACCACTATACCAAGGAAGTGGGAAGACCAGTTGTCCAGTTCTGTACAGTGTGCGTGGAGATTCGGAATCCAGCCTACCGAAACAGCTCTCCCCTAATCCCCCTTATTCAGCCTCTTCAATGATCAGCCTCCCCTTTGCACCATTTACTGGGTGTATAGCCCGGCTGCCCATCAGCTACGCGGTTTCCAGATGTCAGGCGCTCCTGTATTCTCGTTCACGTGGCTTTATGCCTTTCAAATAAAATCTCCTTATTCACATTTTAGTGGGATTTTGCAGAGGAGCAAATTAGATGCACAATTTAGGCAATCATTTTCATCCAGGAAGCCATTTATTTTGACTTTTGCGTCTTTTAAGATGAAAAACAAAGCAGAGGCTTTGGGACACAGAAGTACAAACCGAAGGATTCTTCTGTCTTCTTTAACCTCTACCCATGACAGTGGGGAAAGGATTGTGGTGGGAGCAAGCATTCACTGAAGTTCTGGGCTTACAATTGGTACAGGATTTTGAAGTTTGATAACTCATATTTGACCCACAGAGCCCATGCATAGTGGGTTTCCAGCACTCAGGGCCACCTTGTGGACACGGAGGCTGGCTACTTAAAGAGCAGAAGCTATTTTATTATTGTTACCAGTCAGAAGTGATGGGTTACCACTGAGAATAAATTCATACCACCTCAGCTACGGGAACTTCAATGTCCAAGGTTTTTTTTTTTTTTAATAAATGTTAAATAACAAGAAAGCTAAGTTTCCAACAGATTTTCCTCTTGTTGCTTCCCACACCCACCCCGCCCTTGAGGAAGGGAAGTCTAGTGCAGGCTAGACTCAGATATGTGACGAATCCACTCTAGCGTTCCAAGTGCTGGGAAGTAGCTATTCGCCAGTGAGACGGCTCCGTGTGTTGCTCAGAGGGAAGGTGCCTCCAAAAACATATGCGAACTACAGGAAACAATGAGTCATATGACACTACTCTCATTTTTTTTTCTTTAAGAGTAAGAAAAATAACAGGGCTGAAGAGATGGCTTAGTGGTTAGGAGTGCTCGCTGCTCTTCTAGAGGACCTGAGTTCAGTTCCCAGCACCCATGTTAAGCAGTTCACAAACCTGGAACCCCAGCTCCAGAGAATCTGAGACCTCTTCTGGGCTCCACAGTCGCATGCACACCTGTGACATATGTGTGTGTGTGTGTGTGTGTGTGTGTGTGTGTGTGTGACTAGATAGAGATAGATACACAGATACATAGAAACAAAAGGAAGCTATATAAGTAGGTCACTGAAAGGGCTACCAGGAAGAAAGGGCTACCAGGAGCGGGAGGGGGAAAAGAAGATGGGGATATGAATATGACCACAGTATGTTCTGTATCCTGGGAAATAGTCAGAAAGAAAAAAATCTGTTTCTCTTTTTATTTATGTATTTTTTCAAGACAAGGTTTCTCTGTGTAACAGTCCTGGCTGTCCTGAAACTCATTTTGTAGTCCAGGCTGACCTTGAACTCACAGAGATCCTCCTCTGCCTGCTGGGATTAAAGGCATGCGCCACCACTGCCCAGATGAAAAAAAATTCCTTTTCATCCTTTTTTATTGTTTTTGCCTTTTTTTTTGAGACAGGGTTTCTCTGTAGCTTTGTAGCCTGGCCTGGAACTAGCTCTGTAGACCAGGCTGGTCTCAAACTCACAGAGATCCTCCTGCCTCTGCCTCCTGAGCCCTGGGATTAAAGGCGTGTGCCACCACCATCTGGCCTGTTTATTTAAGACAGAATTTTGCTCTGTAGCCCAAGTGAGCTCAAACTCACTCTGTCTAGGCTGGCCTTGAACTCCTGAGTGCTAGCTAGTATTATAAGTGGGAGAGGCCGCAACACCTGGCTCTAGCAACAGTTTTGCATGCCAAGTGTGATGGTTAATAATGATTGCCAACTTAGCAGGATCCAGAGTGTCTAAGTTAAGGTTTTGATTGCTGTGACAAGACACAATGACCACCCTTATAAAGGAAAACATTTAATTGGGGCTGGCTTACAGTTTTTAGAGGTTTAGTCCATTATCATCGTGGTGGGACATGGCAGCATACAGGCAGCCATGGTTCTGGAAAAGAAGCTGAGAATTCTACCTCTTGATTCACAGACAACAGGATAAGAACTGTGAGCCAGTGAGCCTGGCATAAGCATCTGAGATCTCAAAGCACATCTCTGCTTCCTCAGTGATTCGCTTCCTCTAACAAAGCCACACCTATTCCAACATGGCCATGCCTCCTAATACCTCCTAATAGGACCTCCCTGTGGTCCAAGTATTCAAACCTGTGAGTCTATGGGGGCTGTTCCTATTCAAACCACGTGGAGTCACTAAGAAGACAAGTCTGTAGACATGCCTATGAGGGATTATCTAGAAAACTGCCTAACTGTACAGGTTCTCATCCAGAAGAGAAAGCAAGTAAGCGCTGCTAGCAATTATGACTCTCTGCTTCCTGACTGCAGTCACCATGTGATGAGCCATATCAGGGTCCTGTTACCTTAACATTCCTGCCATGATGGACTGTACCCTGAAACTGTGAGCTAGAATGAACCCCTCTTTCCTTAAGCTGCCTTTTTCATGTATTTGGTCACAGCAATAAGACAAGTAACTTTTCAGCCAGGCTACCCAGCAACCAGGCAGACACTGTCCACTGTCTTGGGCGTTTATGCTCTGGCAGACAGAGCACCCATGAAACCTGTGCAAGAGGGATGCCTGCCTCCATCTCAGCTACATGAGCCTCTGATCATTATATAAGAGGTCACAGAAGATGGTCGTAACGAAATACCTCTGACCTAAGTTGCCATATGTATGAGCATTCAGAGACATTTCTTGGAGGCTAGATCCTGGGGAGGTGGGCACATGGGGCAAGAAGCAATTCGTATCTCAGAAAGAAAAAAAAATGCCTGGTAGCAGAAACACTTGGCTGGAATAGGGGAATTGGTATTTATTGGCCCAGAAGGTCATTCTGCTGTAATATGACAGTACATTTCAATGACAAATTCTCAAAAAGTACTTATATATTCTTGATGGTTTAAATCCCTATTAGAATACAAAATGGGTTTTCTAACTGGCAAATTCTAACAGGATCTATTCAGGAGTAGCCAGAACCATCTGTTATAGTATTTGCTAATGTGTTTATCCCTTCTCCCCAATGTTTTTGTTTTTATCTAATTACAATTCAGTGTTTAAAAGATAAAGGCTTTTTTATGTTATTGTTTTGTTTTGTTTCATTCTGTTCTGTTTTAACAATCCTCGTTGCTCAATAGCTAAATATACGTGCTGTCCTGGATCATGGGGTTAGCAGTGCTTATTTCAATATTAAATAGAAGGATTCTTTTTCATTGAAGTGAGCAGGGAATTAAGCTTACAACTTCAATTACCAATAATTAATTCCCCACACTGCAGCCATGCAGTTTGCATTTAAGCTCCCAATGCCCACAGGGTAACAAAAATCTATTTTGATCACTTTTTATTTTCATCATTTAAGGAGTACATCTTATTCCAATTAGGCCCATGCATTTCAGATTGCAGGAGAACAAATACTCTTTCTCAAAAGCCAGGGAGTAAAGAGGGGGGCCTTCTGAGCTAGACAAAGACAGTTCTGAGATCTTTCTGTCTCTCACTTCTATTGAAGGAGCATTTCATATTATGAGGAACCTGCTACCTCGTCTACTTGAAGCAAGTATTTAAAAGCACGGGGATAATTTCTCGAATTTGCTATTCCTTATGTACTGAGCTATCCTTTGCTGGCTTTCAGAAAAGAACAAAAAAAGCAACTGAGCACCCGATTTCCAGTGAAATAAAACACAGTCTTTCTGTAAGGTCAAGCCCAGAAACTCCGACCAAGGCCCAAGGATCAGAAGGACTGTTCAGAGAAGGAGGCTCCACCCAGATGTGGACAGGAGAGATTGAATTCCTTCTGGGGAATTGCAACTTCTTTTGAGAAATTCTGAGCAGCTGAAAGAAACCACCAGGCTATTACCAAAGCACTGACAATAATCAGAGCTTGGTTCTTAGACATAAAAGGACATGCTTGGAATCAGGTTTCCTGGAACTAGGCGGACAGCAAGCACGTGGGACAACTTGTAAAAACTGCCTCTGCCTGGGTTCCTTCTGGCCTCAGGGTTAAGTTTGTCACCAATGAGCCTTTAGTTTAAACTCGCCGGAAATCTCCCTTAAGTGGAATTCAATTAAACGAAGCCATGTACTAACTGGAATAAGCTTCTATACTTGGCTTACAGGAAAAAGAAAAAATCATTTAAAGCAAGGTTACCTGTTAGTAATTTAGTGAGATGGAAGTGTCAGTGCTCTCTACAGCAAGAAAGCAAGTTCTGAGGTCCGTATATGCTCATCTCAGTTGACAGTTGAAATCGGTATCCTGATACCCTAAAAATCTTTACTATCATAATAATAAACTTGAATTTTTAAAAAAATTTTATGTGTATTGGTGTTTTTCCTGTCTGTATGTCTGTGTGAGGGTGACAGAACCCTTGGAACTGGAGTTACAGACAGTTGTGAGTTGCCATGGGGGTACTGGGAATTGAACCTGGGTCTTCTGGAAGAGCAGCCAGTACTGTTAAGTGCTGAACCATCTCTCCAGCCCATAACACACTTGTTTTTTTTTTTTAAAGATTGAATTAGAGTACTTGTGTTATACTTTCTTTTATGAGAACACAAATCAATGGCAACTAATAATTTAAAATGATTTTGAAATGAAGCTTGAGACAAAAAGAAAAAACACTTTCTTGTTAAGTAAATCTTTGTGTGTGTGTGTGTGCCAAAGGATAAATGTGACTGTTACTTCGGCACCATTGTTGTATGAAATTTTGATCATATTCAGACAATAAAGCTTGCTTGGAGCCATAGAGCAGAGCTAGCCACTAGCTAATCAAAATTAACCATAGAGGTTTTGGAGGACTGAGGACAGATAGGAGACAGGAAGTAGTAAGGCGGGGCTGAGGGAGGATCTCGGGTTTTGTTTTGGATGAAGTCTGGAAAATCGAGGTGGTCGCTGGTGGCCTCTCCACTGTTTCCCTGCTCAATCAGGTTCTTACTCAGATGTCTGACTCCTGACTTTTTATTGATAAAAAAATAATTAGATAAACACTTCACCATCAATTCTATTTTGAGACAAGGTCTCTCATATGCTAGTGATTGACAAATGGGCTAGACTGTGGGACTAAGGAGCCCCAGACATCCTCTTGCCTCTGCTTCCTCCCACTGGGTTCAGAAGTGCTCACCATGCTTCCTCTTTCATTCCTCACCCTCTTTTTAAAATATGGATTCTGGGGGTCAAACTCAAAGTAACTTCCCATCAGAGCCTGCTCCCTAGACCATTTGTTAAGTACTCTTAATGGTTGGAAATTTTAATTTCAGTCATGTGGTGGTGGCGGCGCCCGTCTTTAACCCCAGTGCTTGGGAGGCCAAGGCAGGCTGACCTCTGTGAGTTCCAGGTCAGCCTGAATTATAGAGTGAGCTCCAGGAGAGTCAGGGCTACACGGAGAAACCCTGTCTCAAAGAACCAAAATGAAACAAACAAAACCCCCCAAATTTTAATTCTATTCAAGCTATTATCCAAGCTTTCCGACTAATCACCTTTTTTTGATAGTAAGGTAAAAATTTAACGTTGGAGAACAAGATGTTCAACAAATGCAAAGAGATAAAGGAGGCTTTGACTGGGAGCTGTATATGAAACACACAAGAGCAAAGTTTTCCCTTCTGAAGGCCAAGATCACACCTGACCCATTTGAGCAGGAACTCACCACTGGCCTCACCAGTCTGCATGAGGCACAGGCATACAGGCCCACCTCAGGAAAATAAGCTTAATAACATAAATGATTTTTTCCAAGACTGTCCTTCAAGAAAGCGCTTTTTTCCTTTTCTTTTTGGTTTTTTGAGACAGGGTTTTCCTGTATAATATTAACCTTGGCTGGCTTGGAACTCACTCTGTACACCAGGCTGGCCTATCCCACACAGAGATCCCCCTGCTTCGGCCTCCCGAGTGCTGGGATTGCAGGAGTATGCCACCGCTACCCAGCTTTGTTTTTTCTTTTCTTAATACACAATTTTTGTCAATGAACCACTCAGATAAAGACAAGGCAAAGGAAAGAATTTATTCTGCTTGTGACTGTAGAGTCACCTTGTGTCGCCTTTTCTTGGTTTCTGGCCTTAACAGTTCCAGCTCCATAGCTTCCATGGTACAGGCATGCTGCTTGTGTTCCTTCTTATCTATTAGACACACTTTGTCTTCATCCAAGAGCTGCTTCCTTGCTCGTGATCTGCTAATGGTTTTGCTGCAGACAAGCATCTTCTTCCCAGAACCTTCATTGTGGCACTGTAAATAAAAATGGAAGTTTCCTAGCACAATGGATAGGATAAGCCCAAAGAATCCCAAGCAGACCATACTGCTTTAAGATTGCACTTGCTGTCACAGACAGCCAGAAGGATTGAGGAGAAGAGAGGGGTCTCAGACTGGATCGGAGAGATTGACCAGCCCCAGAGATGTCTACAACAAGGAACAACAGAAGCCTGGTGGCTGTTTCTGCCTGAGAGAGAAAAGGTACACGTAGATCTGTTTTTCAAGATTCTGTATACAACAGACTTATGAAGGCCATAACACAGCACGGGCTAAGGACGCCTGGAAGGGTTCTTTGCATCCTGCTCTGGAAAGCCACTGAGATCTGCCCTGTCTTTCCTTTGAAGGTTGAGACCGTCCCCAGGGTTCTCAGCAGCAGTATGAATACAGCTATCCCTTTTTAGAAGTGGTAGTGTGTGGGCGAGGTCTGTCTTCCCAGTATGCTCGAGCTGTTTCCTCCAGTAGAGGTGACGCTTTTCTCTCTTGCACTTTGGGCCTCATGTAACCAAGAGTGGTGGTTGGAGGGAGCAGGGCCTCCCATATATTTTGAATAATTGGGCCTCAGTTGGTGGAACTGTTTGGGAAAGATAAGGGGGTGTGGCTTTGTTGGAGGAGATCTATCAAGGGGCAGGTTTTGGTCATGATGTTTTGTCCCAGGAATAGAAAAGTAACCAACACACCACGCTGCCAGTTTTGAAGTGACTAGTTAGGGTACAGACTTTTAGTGGAAGAGGGAAAACTGGTTCATTTCTAAGAAAATAAATCTGTGTGTGGCGCTTCAGCAGCATCGAGCTTGAGTGAATGAACTGTTTGGCATTTTGACATCATTTGCTAATAAAGACTTAAAAGTGAAGACAGGTTTGATCAGCACATTTCAAAAAATACAATAAACACCCACTTATTTCCTCTTGGTATTACATTTTACCAACTTCTTTCAGGTGGACCAGCTTATCTTCTTAGCTGCTGGCATGCCTAGACAGGTTGAAAGAAACCAATAATCGGTCTACCTGATTCAGAATAACTTTACAGTACATGGATTTCAACTTTCTCACACTTTCCCAATTCCTTCCTGACTTGCCTGCTCTCACTGAGCACTCTTGGCTGGGGCTCGTTTTGCTCTTGAACCCCAGTGAACCGACTCTAAGAAAAGGAAGTCTAGAGAAATCCAGAGACTTGCCCTTGACTGCACAGCTATTTGGTGTCATCAACCAGGCTTGAACTTGGAATGCTTTTTTTTTTTTTAGTAGTTCAAGATTTTTTTCCATTACCAGACTTTCTGACGCCATATAGCATTCTGCTGGTTAAGATGGGTATTTTTTCCTCCTTAAAACTGAATTTTAAAAGTGAAGAAACATCTTTCTTCAGTATCTTCAGTTCAAGAACAGGTGCTTTTTTTTTTGAAGATTTATTTGTATTTTTAATTTTGTGTATGCATGCGTCTGTGTGTAGGCCTGAGCGCATGAGTACAGCTGCCTGCAGGGACATTGGAGCTGGAGCTACACAGTATGAGAGAGCTCTTGCTGGCCTTGACAATGAAAGAGCGCTACCAGGCAGGGAATGTGGTAGCCTCAAAACAGTGGTTCTCAATCTATGGGTCACAATCCCTTTGGGGGTCGAACCACAGGGGTCACCTAAGGCCATGGGAAAGCACAGATATTTTCATTATGATTCATAACAGTAGCAAAATGTCAGTTATATAGTAGTTACAAAATAGTTTTATGGAGTCACCACAATATGAATAATATATTAGAGGGTCATAGCACTAGGAAGGTTGAGAACCACCGCTCTAAAAGCTGGGAGAGGCAGGAAAATCGATTCTATCTTATATCTCATGGAAAGGAATGCCCTCATGAGATCCAGTTAGGGCTTTGGACCTCTACCTTTGTAAGCAAATGAGTTTGTGTTGGTTCTGCTGCTAAGTGTGAGGAAATATAGCCACAACATTAAATCAATATGCTCTCAGAAAGTGTTTTAAATACAAACACATTGATAACACACCAACACATTGATAACACATCCTACTAGTTTTCTTTTTAATATGCTACTCCTTTTAAGTTTGACCTATAACAAGTTGTATCAAATAGAAAGAAGAAAGAGCAGGTTCTCAAGTGTGCTTCTTACTTGTGAACTATTCTAGTTGTTGGATTTATCAGCTCATTTCAACCTTCTCAGGGCATCACAATGATAGCACATCATCAACACTTCACAGAGAAGACCCAGGCACAGAGAAGTCACACGGCTTACCCAGACTCAAGCTGGCCTTGGACTTGATCTGACTCTAGCAGGTCTTATAAACCTTCAGACTTACGTTTGCACGTGCTTGTCTGCCATGGACTTTTTTTTCTGTTTTATTTTCAGATGAATCTTGGGCTTTTGTGTCCCTATGAAATGTTATGTTTAGACAGCATACCCTTTTAAGTCTTCATTTCTGACATAGACAATTGAGATTTATTAATTTGGTTCTCTTATGCTAATCACAGATAATTGTAATTCCTTTTAATTGTGTTTCTCCCCAGTCTCTAGACGGAGACAATCAAAATGAATTGTCAAAATGAGTTTTTCTTTCCATCTGTATTTCGGTTCAGGTGTGTGATGCGTCTCTCGGACGTTAGTGGCCAAAGACAAAGAACAGACGGAGGTCCTGTCTTTTCCCCGAGAGTCGAAGTGTTTGTGGGGGCACACTCTTCTCTAGTTCATGATTTCCCTTTGTGATGTTTTTAGCATTTCCTGTAAGCTGGCCATGTTGATATTTTACACTCCTCTTCTCCCTCAGCGCCAAGGCTGCTTTCATATGAGAGTCTCCAAAAATCTCATATTAGCAGATATCACTTATTAAAGAGTTGGTTATGTCTGGATTTTGTTTTACTCTTTCTCTCTCCAGCTCAGCAGTCCGGGTCGCTTCTTTCCTCTTGCCTATTTCAGATCCAAGTGTAGGGGGTACCTGTGTGGGCGCAGAGGAGAGCAAAGACGTGAAGGTTAAACCTTCAGACTTAACGTTTGCACGTGCTTGTCTGCCATGGACTTTTTTTTTCTGTTTCATTATCAAATGAATCTTGGGCTTTTGTGTCCCTATGAAATGTTATGTTTAGACAGCATACCCTTTTAAGTCTTCATTTCTGACATAGACAATTGAGATTTATTAATTTGGTTCTCTTATGCTAATCACAGATAATTGTGATTCATTTTAATTGTGTTTCTCCCCAGTCTCTAGACGGAGACAATCAAAATGAATAGTCAAAATGAGTTTTTTTTTCCATCTGTATTTCAGTCCAGGTGTAGTAGAAGCACATCCTAGTGGCCATTAGATTGACAACTATTGTTTAGAGACCTATTTTCTATTTAATTATTTATATATTTACCTTTTTGTTCTTTTGGGACAGGGTTTCTCTGTGTAGCCTTGGAGCCTGTCCCAGAACTCGCTCTGTAGATCAGGCTGGCCTCCAACTCACAGAGATTTACCTACCTCTGCCTCCCCCAGTCCTGAGATTAAAGGTGTGCACCACCACCGCCTGGCTATAGAGTCCTATTTTTTAATGTAACAGTTTGAGGTCACATCTATGCTGTATGATAAGCATCCACCGACATTTCAGCATATGTAAATGCTTGTTGCTAGACAGAGATGAATATTTGGGAGGTAAGTTGGGCCTCAAAATTGCCCCATATCTCCAGGCGGAGGTGGCACACTCTTTTAATCCCAGCAAGCACTCAGGAAGCAGACGCAGGCAGATCTTTGTGAGTTTGAGGCCAGCCTCGTCTACAAGAGTTAGTTCCAGGACAGGCCCAAAAGCTACAGAGAAGCCCTGTGTCAAAAAACAAACAAGACAAATTGCCCTATGTCTGCTGTGGTGAGTCAAGTCCTGCCTAACCCATTGAGCACCTACGTGGAGCAGTTGGGTACCAGTGGTGCCATCTGCTCCAACATCACCAAACATTTGCAGCTGTCAAAAAGGAATAACCCCTTAAAACCACACAGAAGATGTGTGGAAATACAGTCTAAACTGGGCATGGTGGCACACAGCTGGAATTCCAGCACTTGGGAGGCTGCAACTGGAGCCTGGCAGGTATGAAGAAAGCCTGGACTGTATAACAAGACTGCAAAGGAGCAAAGGAAGGGAGAGCCAGAAGGGAGGGAAGTCAGAAGGAAGGGAGGGAATGCAGGTTAATCAAATCAAATGATTAGCTTCCAATGATAATTACTAACCAGAGCGTCACTAGATAATACAGAAGGCTCTTGACAAAAGCCTGACAAAGCCTCCGTTTTAAAAGATAGCAGCAGTTTCTCAAGTTCTTTTTATTTCTAGAATCTTCTCTCTATTAAGTGACTCTAAGTATTCAAATTAGTTTTAGCCCTTAACTAAACCGACAAGGAAGCTATTCTCATCTCCCAAAGTTAATGGACGCATCTTCCCAAGAAGCCTGGCTGAAGGACACCCTCCCGACAGGAAGTGAGCCAGCTAGACTCTTGCAAATGCCACCTTCAGCCCGTGGGGGAAAGTAAACCCATTTACTACTATCCTCCATCTGAACGGGTAAGAGCCATGAGGGGTAACGGAAATGTCGGTAACAGGCTTGAAGTCAGGGCAGGATTAGAGAAGCCAGATCTCGTAACTGTCCAACTCCCAGCATTGTGTTGGGATGGAGCAAGCATCTCAGATATCTAACTTTCCTCTCCTTTTCCGCCACACCGCAGGCCTTCAAGCCCACCAGTTGCTCTACTTCAGTCTTGCCTATCAATTGCTGTCGGGTTGTGGTATTTAGAGCCATTTTCTCTTGGAGTTATGGTGCTTAGGAGATACACGTCATTCTGCAAGGGGCCGATGAGTTTTCTAGGTCCCCGCTTGCTTCAGATTTGCCTTAGAGACTCGTAATATGGTGGTGGGCTTTCCTTCTGTACCTGGGGTCCTGGAAAAAAGTTAGCAAAGTTTCATAATTAACAAGGGTGTGGGAAGTCAGACTTCTGCCTTGAACTTAAAGCAAATGAGATATCATATCAGTTCAGAGACTCGTTAGATGTTTCGTTGAGGCTTTGTGTGGGGTCAAGTGTTTAAAAATATGTAGCTTTTTTAAAAAATAAAAGCCGGAGCATCCACTTCAAATTGGTTCCTGAGATGTTCTTTTGAAAACTGGTTCAGGTCACACAGGCCAGAGAGAAGAAGGAGGAAAAAACTGGGTTATGCTTGATTTGATTCACCTCAGCTTTCAGGATTAAAGTTAAGTTAAAGTTAGCATCTGCCACTTTTAACAGCTCAGTGGGTAGAGAAGAACAGTGCTTTCAACATGTAGGGATTCAGAGAATTTGATGGAAATATAACCCTCAGGGCTCGATGGGGTGAGATCTGGACCCTCTTCACATCATGCCATACAGACAATTACTGATTACCTTATACCTCTTCTTTAGACTGGTGAAGCAAGT
This sequence comes from Bramus lutescens, assembly GCA_001685075.1. NCBI lineage: Eukaryota > Metazoa > Chordata > Mammalia > Rodentia > Cricetidae > Bramus > Bramus lutescens. Next base: position 28,891 of record LOEQ01002264.1, on the reverse strand, counting down.
TCTGTGCTACTAAATAGACTCCATATCGGTTCTCAGCCTAAGACCAGCTACTGTCTCTCTTGTTCAGAGCACAGCTGAAAGCCTAGATATGGAAGTGTGCAATGCATCTCAGAACTCAGGAGGCCTAGGCAGGAAGGACACAAGTTCAAAACCAGGCTGGCTACATAGGGAGCCTGTGTAGAAAAACACACAAAAACCACCACAATAAACAAGTTGATATTCATAACAACTTTGTGTTGTTATGGCCAATGACTGGATTGTCTATATTTAAATGAACAAGCATTTAATTTAAAAAAGTTAGTTGTTTCAACAATATAAAAATATTCAGATTTCCATTTGTAATAAGAACATAAGAAATTAATATTATAGATTTCTTTTTTATTTTAAGTATACGGATGTCTTGCCAGTGTGTATGTCTGCACATCACATGTGTGCCTCATGCCCTTGGAGTCCAGAAAAAGGGGTCAGATTCCATGGAATTATGGATAATTGTGAGCTGCCATGTGGGTTTGGTAATGGAACCCAGGTCCTCTGGAAGGCAGCCGGTGCCCTTAACCGTGAATTGTCTCTCCAGTCCCTAAGTTTCAAAACCTATCTCAATTTTATATGTTATTGTCATAATATATAAAAGTGACCAAGACCCTATTTTTAAGCCTTTAGCTTATCTTAAGGCATTTAAATATTCAATAGAAATAATGAGATTCAGTTTAGCTTAAGAACATCTTGATAACACTATCAGCAATTTAGTTTATGCATGTGCTAAATGTCTTGTGTCCTGATGTAGTTTATGTGTGTGCTAAATGTCTGGTGTCCCAATTTAGTTGTTGTATGTACAAAATGCCTTGTGTCCTGATGTAGTTTATGTGTGTACAAATTGCTTGTGAAGAAACTTCCCACACTAACTCCTCTGGGCAAGAAAATATCAGGCACAGTCAAATGAAATAGCAAAATTTCAGTTCTTTTTTTTTAAATCTGAATTTTCTTTGTTTTGGGGGATAGTCTCCCTATGTAGTCCTGGATGGCCTAGAACTCACTACATAGACCAGGCTGGTCTCAAACTTGTAGCCATCTTCCTGCTTCTGCCCCCCAAGGGCTGAAACTACATACAGATGTGAACCATTGTGTCCAGCTAATGGGGATTCTTTAAATTGCAGTATTTATTATATGTAAAAAATATAGTAACAAGATGAAAATTGTATGGGAAAATGTACTTTCAAATAGTCCTAAGTTACACTGGGTAAAACACACACACATACGAACACACACACACATCATTTTTGCAGTAAATTTCAATGAAAGAATTCACAGGATTTTTGAATACACATTGACAGCTACTTCCTAAATAAGGGCAATTTGTTCTGGGTCTACAACACAAGGAAGCTTCAAATGTTTTTAAAGCGGTTCATTTGATTACTGTAAGATTGTGTGGTATGTGGCAACCTACTTAGCTCACATGATAGAGCATACCGAAAGCATTCTTGGGACTTCTGACCATTTCAGAGCAAGCAGAACTGTTGCCAAGGAGGCTAAGTGAGACAGTTTGTTTAACTGAAGTCTTCTAAATACCCAGGCAGTTCAGCATGAAGAAGTCACTGTTTTCAGTAACTGAACTATTTCTGTTAGTCCCCAATGAAAAGTTCCAATTTTTAAGCCTGACATGATAAATACATTGTAAAACAGCTTAAAAAGCAGATCATAAGGAATGTTTCAGTGAAGACTTCATTAACAGTGACAGGTGTTTGTGTTAAACACTACTGTTAGGGACTGGACAGATGGCTCAGAGGTTAAGCGCCCTGGCTGCTCTTCCAGAGGACCCAGGCTCAGTTCCCAGCACCCACATGGCAACTCACAGCTGTCTGTAACTCCAGTTCCAAGGGATCTGACACTCTCACACAGACAAGCACCCCTGCACATGAAATAAAATTAAATACATTAAAAAACTACTATTTTTTGTTTTGATGGAGTGCTGGAGAGATGGCTCAGCAGTTAAGAGCACTGACTGCTCTTCCAGATGACCCAGGTTAAATTCCCAGCACCCACATGGTAGTTCACAATTGTCTGTAATGTTCGTTTCAGGGGATCTGTTGTCCTCACACAGATACACATGAAGGAAAAATATCAATGTGATATATATATANATATATATATATCAGAGAGAGACCCCTCCTATAACTTAAAAAACCTAATGGCTATGGAGTCAGCATTTAGTTATTTCTTTTTCTTAGATGAAGCCAAGCTCACATATGAATGCAGAGACAGCATAGGGTGGCCCTAGACAAAGTCCACTGGCAGATGTTAATCTCTTTATTGCTGGAAATGGAATTGGTTGAGGTTGTGGCAGTATTGGTGATGGATCCTAGGGCCTCCTGCATGCATGAAAAGAGCTATACTGCTGAGCTACAGCCCTAGCCCTTTAGTGGTAGTAAGATTATTTCGACTAATGAATATTGCATTTGTTATGGTTGCCTTTCCATGGAAAGAACAGGTCATAAAATTGAGGACTGAAATGTCTCGTTCAGTTAAAAGTTGCTTTATTTCGATATGACCTACTCTCATTTTTAAGATGCATCAAAAATAATGCCATAAGGTTTGTGCCCCTCACTCAGTGGTTTTCCTCTATCAAGAGTTAGATCAAGGAAGTTCCATGTGGATGGGCGGGATGTGAAGGAGTTGCCTGACAGAGGGTGCCTAGATCTCCTAATGTCATTACTCACCAGATGTCCAGTGCCCATTAAACTATTAGCTCTAACTTAACGGACAAGGCTCTACCGAAGACTGAGGGACAGTTTGAGATGGACGTTTCAAAGGAGACAAAGATTACTGGTTCAAGAAAATACTTTCTTTGCTTCTTGAGGAGAAAGATGGTTTGGATTTTTTTGTTTTGTTTTGTTTTGTGGAAAAGCATAGTAATACTGAGCAAAATTCCTGTAGTTGATTAGATGTATGGAGAAAACAGATCTGATGATTTTTTTATAATTATTACATAAGTTTTGTGCTGGGGTAATTTTGCTCCTTTCATGATTAGATGTTTAGTTGCCATTATCACCCGGTGATTATACAATGCTTAAGATTTTTGTCTTAAATTGTGAAAGAGAATAGTTAAGGCTCAGGAGAACTGGATCGAGATCTTTGTTAGCCTCCCTTACAGCACTGAGATTCAAGGATGATATGGTTCTCTTTTAGAGACCCTGGAGGAATTTTTCCCAAAAGAAATATAGCATCAGTGTGCTAATAGATGATGTCAGTTTGTCTTTCCTACCATGTTATAAACGAGAATGTTGAATTTTCCAGCCTTTAAAAAAAATGGGAGCTTGAATGTTTTGATCGTGAGTCCCTTGAGCCCTGTACTTGTTTGGGGTTTTATTTTCCCTCCCTGATCCAGTCTGAAGTTCTTTGTCTGCAATTCAATCTCTATTGCTTTAATCATTTTGGATTGTACCGGTGGCTTCTCGCTAATAAAAGAAACTGGGGAGCCAGGCTTGGCATGGGCCAAGCCTCTTCAGCTGCAATAAGACTTTACATATGAATCGTCCGCCCACAAAAGGGTCCACTGTCAGATTAAATTAATGAGCTGCATGTTTTAATCATTAAGGTAATAGCAATATGTGGATGCTTTGCCTCTGTTTTAATCATTTCTGTGTTTTACCAGCTAGCTCATCAAATGCTTTCTTTTGAGACGCTGTCCCGTTTCACCGCAGAGAATAGCTTCTATGTGGGACAGAAAGAAACACTTTAGCGTTTTGAGAAACCTTAAGTAGTTTCAGGGCTTAGTGAAATGTATAGCTATGTCTTTGTCCTCCAGTGCTTTATTTATTAGATGGAGTTTGGAGAGAGACAGGTCTATGGCCACCGTTACCAAATGAGACCAGAGTGAGGTCGGATTCTCAGTGTTACAGGGCAAAAAAGGTGAATTTTAGGTCTTAATAACTGAGGTGGAAATGGTTTATTTTGAGGACCATGGGCAACACTTAGACCAGGTGAGTGGAAAGAGGTATCGCCACGGAAGCCAGCAGCATCTCTGATTGTGTTGCCTCCTCTGGAAATTGCTTTGTATAGACTTTCAACTCACAGGTGGGCATCTGCCTGGCACACCTCAGCCAGAGCTGAGTTTTTGCAGTTCTCAAAAGCATCCAGGTGAACACGTTACCGTTAGCTGACTTTTCTGATAAATAAGACCTTGATTCACAAAGCATGGGTGAGTGAGTTTGAGCCCCACTACCCCAGGGCATTAGGCCATGACCAAGTGAAACCCACAGCATAGATCCATTTCGGTTCTCTAGTTATAGACTATTGGGTTGATGCCAAGCAGATGGCTCAAGGGAATTTTAACTGAATTTACTAAATTAAAGCAAACTGTTTTAATAATGCTGTTTTAATAATGAGTTTTAATAACGAATCCAATTCGGTCTCACAGCCTTTGCTCAAACACAGCCCATTATACAGTATATTCTTCAGCTGGGAGCTTCTTTGGGGGCAGGGCTAGTAGCACTGACTGTGCCCTTAAGTCTTCAGGCTCTTGATACTCCACGGAAGATCCAGAGGGTGCCCCCACCCCCGGAAACTGGGGCAGGAGGCTGGACTAAAGGGCGGTGAAGCGGGTTGAGAAATGCAAACGGAAATAGGAGAAAAGATCTCGGTCGGAGGAGAGAAGTGGGATCCAGTGAGGCTGATGGTTTGTCAAGGTCACGTACCTACTGGGGAATGGAGCCGGAGCAGAGAGATCTTTTCAGCGTTCACTGAAGCAGGCCCAGGCGAGGCACCATGCTAGGCCTCTCGGGTCCAGCATGGCAGCTACTAGCCTCCTGGAGCAAGTGGACACTTTAAATGTGGCGAGAGATGGAAGAACTGAATCTGAAATTTTGCTCAATTTTCATTAAAAAAAATAAAAAAACCAAAGTGGTAGAAGGTATTTTTCTATTCAAGCCAACTTTATTGCTTTTGTGGAGTCATGCTCACTTCCATCACAATTCAGTGTCCAAACTGAGACACACTGTTGGTATAAGAGACGCACCAGATGTTGAAGACAGATTGACAAAGATAAAATGTCTTGTTAGTACTTTCTGTATTGATTGCATACCAAAATTATGGGATATCTAGATTAAGAAAAGTTGAAATGTTAAGATTATACTCACCTATTCTTCCTATTATTTTCTAACATGGTTGATAGAACTAGAACTCTTTAGTTTGGGGTGCTGGCTCATGCCTGTAATCTGTATTCTGAACTCTTGGAAGAGAGGCCAAGGCAAGACGATCGCTACAAATCTGGCTACAGAATGAGACACTTTTTCAAAAAAAACAAATCAAAGCTATTAACAGAAGGAAAGAAAGGAAGGAAGGAAGGGAAAAAGAAAGGAAGGAAGGGAGGAAGTAAAAAGAAAGGAAGAGGGAGGGAAGGAGAGAGAAGTATAAACGCTGCCTGTGTTTTCATTATCCTTGGACTGGTCAGCGCTGCACTGGACATGTGAGACACGGTATTCCTTTACCTTCCCCCGTGGTTTCTCTCAGTGGACATGGAAGGCCCTGGGCCTGAGGAAGGCTAGACTCTTGTAGAAAGTCAAACTTCCAGGAAATGGCACTTTCAAGGCTAGCAGCAGGAGTGGGTGAGTTTGAAGCCTGACTTTTGCTTCCAGAACTTCTGGCACCAGCACTCTCTAACACCTGAGGAGATCTCAGCATCCAAATAGGCTGCATTTCAGATTTAGGAACCCAAGTTCCTGATTCGATGTGGCTGCTCATCACGGGCGGTGGGAGAATTCCCTTGGCTCGTGGAATACCTTAAAGTGGTCAGTCTTAAGGTCTTGTGTTCTGTTCTGTGAGTTTCTTGTTTTAAAAAAAACTCTGAAAAGTGAATGTGTACACTTAATTAATTTTTTAGGGCATTTCTCATATTTTTTATTTGCTTTCATTTTTTTCAATGCTTTTTAAAAATTAGGTTCCTAGCACTATGATTGCATTTTTGATTACAATCATATTTACCCTTACAGAATGGCTTCTTCGTTCTTCTCTGAGAAGTGGGTCATGTGTTTGGAACGAAGTGATCAGTTTGTAACAAAGATATTTGGAAAATACTAATCCTTTTAAACAAACACTACATTTGGATATTACACTTGCCTTTCTTTCTAGATTTTGCCTAGGGTTTAATAGTCGAGTTAGCAGCTCTACGCAGGATGTACTGTGCAGACAGCATCTACGCAGTTCTGTCTTACGACTTTGAGAGTTAGAAAGTCTAGCGCAATTTTATCTGCGTTCTAACACTGGCTCCAATGCAGATACCTAATGATGTGGGGATAAAAGCCAATTGTAGGAAACCTCCTGTACCAGGTTGGATGCAAAGCTATAAGACTTCCCCAAAGACTAAAGCTGCCATGATTGTGGGTCTACTGAAAGATCCTGCCTCTGGGCCTTGAAAGGGGTCAGTGTGATATCACACAATCGAATTGTCAATAGAGGGCGCCAGAGGATGGGAAAGTAACTACAGTCGCTTTGGCATATTTCTTTGGCTTAAATTCCTATTTAAAAAGAAAGGGAGAAAGAAAAAGATTTAAAAGTCACCTTTTCATCTCACAGAGAGGATGTCAGTCCTTTTCACATGTGTGATTTCTGTTTCTCCAGGCCTGGGCCTTGAAGAGTGAGTCCCCAGTAAAGCCAGGGTGTGGTGGTGTATATAAGTGGTTTGTGAAGTTCAGGGAAGCTTTTCATTTCTCCCCTTTACCAGGGGCCAGAGTCCATGCTTCTTTTCCCAGTTAGAGCATTAGAACGCTGCCAAGAAGACTCACTTCCACTGGTATTTTCATTATTAGCAAATTAAGTCTCCTTATTGGGAAATAAATTGACAGAGCAAAACACTAGAGCTCTTGCCTTGGGGCCTGTGCATTGTCAGTTTCTGGGAAAACGAGGTAGTAAAACAGGCCAGCAGATGTGTAGCCTGCGGCCGGGCAGCCGACAGGGACAGTAACCCAACATTTTGTACAGTTAGACACGAAAACGTGACCTTGACGAAAGGTGATGAAGCAGAGATCTGCAGACCATATAGGCATCAACCTGGTGAAGGAGAGGGTTGAAGAAGATTCCAGGCACCGTAAGCGCTGATTGCTGGAGCTTGGGACATGAGAGAAGGGCTGAGACTGAGCAGGAAGCAGAGGGACATCCTCATCGACTCAAGGTCACGGTGAGGAGTTTGGTCTTGTTTTCAGGTGCCATGGGATGTCCTTGGTAAGTGGATGATAGCATTAGGTTTATGTCTTTAGACGATCTCTCTAGCTGCTGCGTGGGTAACGGGCAAAGAGATCATGAGAAGGCTACTGCAGCGGTTCAGATGCGGTTCGGATGCGGTTCAGACGGGCTACAGCAGCGGTTCATCAGATGAAGTTCGGATGCGGTTCAGATGCGGTTCAGATGGGCTACTGTGATGATTTGGAGCAAAGTACTGCTGAAAGCGGAGAGACCCAGGAAAAGAAGGGTTGTGGTTCATCGAACATCTATGACATCACACTCTAACTTCTTGGGTTGACTGTAGTCCTGGATGGTTGCTTTTCGTGGCATCTCCAGTCTTCTCTGTCATCGAGTAAGCATTCCAAGAAGAGCTGGCTATAGCGGCATGATGTATAAATAAGCAGCTTGTCATTGCATACATGTATGGTGTGTAGGAAGATTCTGGAGTGTAATCAGGCCATTAACCATCCTATCTGAGGAATGAGATGGCAAGAGGCCCCAATCTGACCTCCAGATGTTACTATGTTATCTGACAATGTTTAAGGCAGGTCTTAATTGGTCTTCTAATTAGCAAAACTCATAAAATCACTATCATTTCCAATAAAAAAAATACCCCTTTCAACTGGGAAATTTGAAGATCCTTGTAGGGCCCCAGTAATCTCACTTCCATGAAATCTCTGTGCTGGAATTCCAAGAACTTTTCTGTGTGGGGACTTTCTAGCCCTATAGAACATAGATTTCTCCCTGCAGCTCATTAGCGATGCTCAGAAAATCAACTGGGGGACCAGCTGCAGAGGCCCTCATGCACCCTTTGATCTTTTCAGTAGCAAACGTGTCATTTGTAACGCGATGGTCCAGTCCTTCTTGGAGAGTAAGGCAGCCAGCCACCCCAGATGCTTCTGAGAGTCTGGCTAACAACCATTTATTCCCCGACTGATGTATCCATTCTGTCATAACCCCCACCTCACGGGCATCATTTCCACCTGCTTGCTAAATAATTAGCCTGCCACCTGTGGATACAAAAGGCTTATACATATTTCAAGCCCTGCGAGTGACTGAACCCATCTCTGTTTGATTTTGCCTGGATCTGTGAGGCTTCAGACAAAACCTCACCTCTAAGTAGGCTGTGGCCAGGAAGAAACTGTCTAGTAAGAGATGCATGTGGTGGTGTTTAGGCTATTGTGGTCATAAATGGGTTATGACAAAGCCAGGAGTTTGAGCCTGTCCAATTTAAGCTCTTGCCCATCAATCTTACCAGGAAAGAAATAAAAGGCCCTGTTTCATAATAACATTTTTATGTTAAAGGAATATTTTAAAAAGTAGGCCTTATTTTTAAAGCAGCTTTAAGTTTGTAATAAAATACAAAAAATAAAGTATGACATTCTTTCATATTCCCAACACACACATGCATACACATACACACATATACATACACACATGCATACACACACATATACTCACATACCTATGCATGCACACACATCCACACATACATACACACGTGTGCATACACACACACCTATATACACTCATGTATACACACATACATATACATACATACACAAGGCCTCCCTGCTACTGATCTATCTGACAACATCCATGTCAAAAGCTGATGTTCTTCTTGTCACCCTAAAGTTCATAGTTTACAATATGGCTGCTTCTTGTGCTGTTTAGTGTAGGTTTTAAATCAATTAATGGCAAGCACTCATTGCTGTATGAAAATAATCATCTCCTGGCTCAGAAACACCCTCTTACTCCACCTACTCAATTCTCCCACCCCTAGACCTCCACACTCACCCCTAGCCCTCCACACTCACCCCTAGCCCTCCACACTCACCCCTAACTCTCCACACTCACCCCTAGCCCTCCACACTCACTGGCATTCCTATCATTTTGGAGTAACACTTTTTCCTAGTGTTATAGAGTTAGGATCCTGAGAAAACAGTCAAGGTTATGCCTCTCATAGTGAGCTATAAGAACACAAGAGTTTCTATTCCCTACTAGTCGTGAGAAGATTTTAGTGGTGTTAGGAACAGAAAGATTGGGGAAAGGACAAGGGGTCAATTAGAACTAACAGTGCATGACAAGGCCACAAGAAAATCTGATACTTGATACGCTAATTTAAAAAGTAATATAAAATAAATGGATTTTGACAGAGGTATCCTGCATCAGAAGATTTTCCGAGGCCATAGGTTATTAAATGAAAATCCCAGTGCCAAAAGTGGACTGCCACCCTATGAGTTGTTGGTTAGGGAGATCCTGTGGTCATTTCCTTCCACCTCCAGCACAGATTAGTTGCTTTTGTCTGGCAACCAGAATCAGATGGTACAAGCAGATTGCTAGAGACACCACAAGTGTTGGTCTGAGTATGTGCAGATAAATAAATCAAGCTGTAACTAGGCTAGAGGCTTCCTTCTTGTTGGGTAGTCCTCATGGTGCTAGAAGGTTCAGGGTGGTGAGAACTGTCATCAGTAGTCTTGCTCACTGCTGACCCTGTGAGCAACACTACCAATCAGCCAGGTAACAGGATCTCTCTTATAGCGGCGAGTCTGTTACAGGAATAACCAACCAGTTTTGATTGTATTTGAGGCCTTCTCCACACATCTAGTTCTGGAAACTTGGCCAAAAACCTGTGGCTGGGGAACCCTAGGCCTTAGTAGAGAAGTTCCTGCTGTTGTTTGGCTAAACAGACATGATAAGCCCATCACATTGCCTTCTAAATAGCTAAATAATAGGTTTATAATGTTAGATTAGTGTTGCTGTCTGATTTGACCAAAGAAGTTTCTTTTTGCAGCGGTCAGTGGTTAACTACAGATAACTGGTTATCATAATGACAGTAAGTGATGGCTGAATGTTAGCTGTAAATGGGACACCACATCACCACCTCAGAGGCTCAGGGAACATTGTAGAAGAAAGGGTGAAAAGAATGTAAGAGCTGAGGAATTGGGGGGCAGGATGGAAGGCTGAGTTCTTTTGGTAATAAAGCCACTGCAACTGTGGTCATCTGCACAAGATGGTGCCTGCCAATGTTCTTTTATGTGAGGGAAAGGAGCTAATGAGGCCCACCATTTCCTGAGTATTTTTATGCAATTCCAGGTTGCTGGGAGATGGAGAGACATTTTCTTCAATGACATAACCCATGCTATGTTGGCTGTGCTGCTGTGTGCCACGCTCCGGCCATGCTACTGCAAGCGGCTGTAATGGACTTCCTTGGATCATCAGAGCAAAACAAATGTAAAAGTAGGAGGGACTAATTGGGAAGAGGAAACCAATCCGTGGTAGGGGAATAAGAGAGAGCAATGGGGATGAATGAGTGAGTGTATACATGTACAAAGATGGCCTGTTGAAACTTACTGTGTATAAATGATCTATGCTAATAAAAGTAAAAGTGAAGGCCGCTTCTCAGATCCCTTCTTTCTATAATAGGCTAGATTGTCTTCTCCTGTACTGGGCATTAAACAGGAACTTCCCACACACTATGCAAATGCTCTACTACAGATTTATAGCCCCAGATCGTTCCTTAGTTTTACTTTGAGAGAGGGCCTTGCCAAGTTCCCCTGGCTGGTCTTGAACTTGCAATCCTCTGGCTTTATCTTCTGAGTAGTTGGGGTTACAAGCCTGGACTACCAGGTCTGGTCTGGCTGTGATTCTTATGGTTTCTTTGTGATTGCCACAAAGCTCCAATGTCCTACCTAAGCCATGCCTACATCTAGTCAGCAAAATACAGTGCTGAAGGTCAGTGCCTTGCAGGCTGGAGGCAGGAGGGACCCTGAAGAGGCTGCCGCTTTGCAGGCTGCCCTTCTAGAGCTGTGCAGAACATTTTTCCTCCACTCTGTCAGTGTAACGTCTGATGAAAACAGTCTTACAAAGGTAGCAAAGGACGTTGGCGGACGATGTAAGCACTGCCCATGCTTTTATTGCCCAGAGATAACCACCATTAAAAATTTAACACACACCTCTCTTAGTTACTTTCCTATTGCTGTGATGATAAAACACCACCACCAAAGGAACTTGTAGAAGAGTTTATTTGGGCGTATGGTTCCAGAGGGTTAGAGTCTATGACAGCAGATGGAGCCGGGGAGGGAGCTGAAAGCTGAGAGTGAAGAGAATTGCATGTGGCTTTGAAACCTCAAAGGCCACCCCCAGTAACACACTTCCTCCAGCAAGGCCATATCTTCTAATCCTCCCCAAACAGTGCTACCAACTGGAGACCAAATACTCAAACATTAGCCTGCCTATAGTATCATCTGTATTTAAACTACCAGTGTTTTGACTGCATGTTTGTCTTTCTGAGAGTGTCAGATCTTGGAGTCACAGAGAGTTGTTAGTTGCCATGTGGGTGCTGGGAATTGAACCCTGGTCCTCTGAAAGAGCAGTCAGTGTTCTTAACCTGAGCTATCTCTCCAGCCCCCAGCACAATACCTTTCAGTACTACAAATGAGCTTAGACAATTTGCAGCATGCTGATTTTAGAAAAGCATATGCAACAAACTTTCTATGTCTTATCTATCGATGGTTCATCTTTTAAAACATATACGAAGTGTGTGTGTGTGTGTGTGTGTGTGTGTGTGTGTGTGTGAAATACCAGCAAATAAAGATCTTGGTGTTTCTTTGCACATCTGTCTGTTCAATTACTTCCTTCGGCTCGATTGCCACATAGGTTGAGTTTTTAGGTCAAAAGGTAAATTAATATGTTTGAAATTTTAATACATTTACCAAAACTTCATCCAAATACGTTTTTCTACATTCAAGCCAACAGAAAGAACATCAGACTTTCAGCACTGCCAATTTGTTATATAAAGTAAGTTTTAGTTGTTTCTTTTTTTTTAAACTTAAAATATAGTTTGGTTTTATTTCAGTGCTGATTACATAGGCAGAATTGGCTTGTGAAAATCCGGCGAGCTGTGTATTTACGACATGTGTGCTAAGTCTAATGTATCCACCTTTGAGGGAGACTGCTTGTGTATCAGGAAGGCTGTTTACAACTGTCACGGGGAAGCCCCACCATTCTGTAACAGCAGGGGGAGTCATGATTAACTCAGTAGTTCAGCCTCTTCTCAGTCATTCTTCATTCCTTGGGTTAGCTCCCCAAGGGATGCAAGATGACAGCAGGATTCTAGCCTTCACATGCAAATAGCATAAAATTCAGTGGGCAGAAAAGGATTTCTTTTTTGAAAAAGAAATATATATTCTCAAATATATATAAGTACATATATATACTTAAAAGTACCATGCTAAGAAAAGAACACATTACAACCTAGTACATAGGGTCATACCTAGCACTAATAGCCACCAAGATCTTTGTGTGTGTGTGTGTACACACACACACACACACACACATATATACACACACAAACACATATTACATACATTACATTTTCTATGTTTATTTGGGGTGGAGGCATGCATGCCACAGCACATGTGTGGAGGTCAGAGGACAGCACCCAGGAGTCAATTTCTTCCTTTTACAATGTGGATTTCAGGGATTGAACTTGGGTTCTCAGGCTCACAGCAAGCACCTTTAAGAGCTGAACTATCTTGTTGGCTTGAGGCTTCTGAATCTTGTCTACCCTATCCTTTTCAGGGCATTCCCTGTCCCTGCCAAAGGCTGGCTTCCTCTCACGCCTAGACGGTTAGCATTCCACCGTCTGTCCATACCTGGATTAGTAAGTAGCAGGAGGAATGGGTATACCACGGCTGCCTGTGCAAGCCATGTGACGTGTGGTCTCTCCCCCACCTTGTGCTCCCTTTTCCCCCTCATTCTGGGAACTGAGGCTTGGCTCCCCTATGAGTCCTGGCTGAGTGGAGGAGCTTGGCAGTGGCTGTTAGAGGTGATGACGGACAGGACAGCAAGGAGAGATGAGAGGAAGGAGCGGGTGGGACAGGATGGGGGTACACCCTGACTGCTGCTGGCGTGGAAGTGAAGAGAGACTGAAGGATATTACATTATACTCATATTTTATTTGTATTTTAATAAATAAAGCTTGCATGAAGTTCAGAGAGTAAAACAGTCGCACTGATCAATCAGTGCAGTGACCAGGCAGTAGTGACACACACCTTTAATCCCAGTAGCCCCACTAGTTTGCCGTAGTGGTGCAGGCCTTTAATCCCAGCACTAGAGAGGAATATAAGACAAGAGACAGCTCTCACATACAGTCTCATTCTGAGATTCCTGGAGGTAGGATCGCCATTTTCAGACTAAGGTAGAGGTAAGAGCCAGTGACTGGCTGTTTTGCTTTTCTGACCTTCGGGTTGAACCCCAATATCTGTCTCTGGGTCTTTATTAATCGTGCTACATTACATAGTATCTGTAAGAGATGATTAAACTCAATATCTATTGAGATGTTGGTCCTAGTGGTACATGACTGTAATCTCAGCACTGATGGTACTGGGGGCACTGATGCAGGAGGATCATGCGTTCCAAGCCAGTTTTAAACTTCGCGGGAAGACCTTGTTACAATTTTTTTGTTGTTGCTGAGTTCTATTCTGAGTCAAAATTAGTACTATGCCAAGAAAAGAACACATTACAACCTAGCACACAGGGTCATTGTGGTGTGTCCTAGGTGATTCTGTGACATTGTGTGCCCCAAGATCACACCTAGCGCTAATAGTCACCAAGAGCTTACTATATGGGGGTATCTCTTTAAGCACTTCGATATACTAACTTTTCTAGTGCTCATAGTAATTTCGGGGATTAAACACTGCTATCCTTCTTGTTTTAAAGGTAAAGAGACTGGAGCACAGAGGGGCGAAATGGCATGCTCTAGATCAAAGGGCCAATCAGAAGGGGAAGCTGGCAAAGGGTCCCTGCTCCTATTCTGCTGCCCATAAACCCCACATCTTCAGCTACTGAACAGTGGCGTGGGAGCAGTGGGAGAGAGAAGGGAGCGGCTGAGGGATGCTAAGACGTTTACCAAAGTTCAGCATTGTTGAACATGTGAAATTAATTCCAACCTGAGAGAGATTCTTCAAACGGAAGACAAGTAATTCTTAAAAATAAAATGAAAGGATTTTCCTTTTTCTGTGTGTGGGTGAAGTTTAAGAAAACCTAAGTGAGGGTGTGCTATTGCACTGTCGCAGGGCTGAGGCAGCCTGCATGTCAGCCTTGGTGCTTGTGGGGGCTGATACCCACTGTCAGCTTGAGAGGGTCTGGAGTCATCTAGGAGACAGTCCTCCAGGCACGCCCATGAGGCAGAGGTTAGAGGAAAGCCCTGGGCATGTCTGACTTTGGTCAGTTTACTTGAGGTAGGAAGAGTCACCCTGAAGGAGGGCATTGCCGTTCCTGGGGCCCTGGAATGAGGAAAAGGGTGAAACTGAGCTGAGCACAGGCCACCATGGCTCTCTTCTTCCTGACTGGGGATGACATACGAGCAGTTGTTTCCGGCTTTTGCTGCCTTAACTTCCCCCATAGTGGATAACATCCCCAACCTGAGGATCCAAATAGACCCTCCCTTCCCTAAGTCACTACAGGGCATCGTATCTTAGCAAAAGGAGAAGTAACCAAGACTGTGCTGAGACCTGGATTATTTAATTCCAATGAATCAGAATCCAGAAGCCTTTCTGGTTGTCATGAAAAATAACATATATTAGATTTTATTATACATTTATGGACCTTCAGTAATACTTCTGTGGATTATAAGAAGCACCCTGTATTTATACCAATTTGCATAACCAACCATCAAAACCCTTGATAGTTATTCTCACAAACCAACCACCCCACCCCTATTCAACTGTAGTCTCTCTGGACAGAGTCTGAGAGTGACAATGTCCTAGGGGGCCTTTTCTTCTTTGTTGTCCTGAATATTCCCTAAAGCCCTTGTCCAGATGTTAATGTGGCCTTGCAGTCTTGGCTTTTCCCATTTTCTTCTCTTTAATGAACAACTGGTTGGAATGAAGGGAATCGTTCAGGGATCTTGTGGTTTATTTCTCTCCCAAGCTGAGTTGGTTTCGGCTGACACCATCAGCGACTAGAGCCATTGCCATCTGTCAGTTGTGGGTGGCCTACGCTAGTGGCCTTCTTCTGTTCCCAGTGGGTAGGTAACTCACAACCAGAAAGCCAGCCTAGTCCATCTGGAGCTTATTGGCTAACTCAAAAGAGAATTCCAAAATGCAACAAAGCAAGCCCAAACCTCCTGCTTGTTGTCTGAGTTTGGGTCTCTTGGGTAGAGAGACTTGAGAAAATTTCTAGTGGTATAGCCTAAATGAATAGACTTTTCTGAAGCATAAGCTTTACCAAAAATAGAAAGAAAAAATAAAGAGAAATTTTCTTAGGATCCAGCATAGTAATGTATACCTTCTGCACTATGCAGAAGGCTGAGGCGGGAAGGTTCAGTGTTGGAGGCCACTATGGCTTAAAGAGCTAGTCTGAGGCCAACTTGAACTACATAGTAAGGTCTTTAAGTATTTTTTAAAATTATTTTATGTATTTATTTATGTGTTTGTGCATGTATGTATGTATTTTTTGTTTGTTTATTTATTTATAGGTTGGAGAGATAGATCAGGGGTTAAGAGCATTGGCTGTTCTTTCAGAGATCCTGAGTTCAATTCTCAGTCACCACATGGAGGCTCACAACCATCTGTAATGAGATCTGGAGCCTTCTGGTATGCAGGCATACATGCAGGCAGAACACTGTATACATAGTAAGTAAGTAAATAAGTAAATAAATGAATGAATACCTTTAAAACAGAATATATATATATATATTTTAACTTTTTGATGCCTTTTTTTTTGATCAACACCTTTCACCTCAAGATGGGGTAGTCTTCCAAAGCAGCGATTCTCAACCTGTGGGTCGTATATCAGATATCCTGCAAATCAAATATTTACATTATGACTCATTAGTAGCAAAATTACAGTTAAGAAGTAGCAACAAAAATAATTTTATGGTTGGGGGTCACCACAACATGAGGAACTGTATTAAAGGGTCACAGCAATATTAAAATATTTTGTGTTGATTCTGAGCTAGAGTGGAAAAAGCCTCAGCTGGTAAGATATGCAGAACATACAGCTCATTGTGACGGGAGGAGGCATGAAGTCAGGATGGAATGCATTCACTAAGTATGTATTTATTTGTGTATTTATTTATGCATTTATGTTCTTATGTATGTATTCTTTATTTATTTAATTACTTACTATGTCTATAGTGTTCTGCCTGCATATTCCCTGCACACCAGAAGAGGATGAAGGAATGCTTGGAATTTTGACCTCTCTTCCTTAATTATGTCCTTTGATGTGTTTTTGAATTGGAAAAAGATTCATATAATCTACCCAAAGTTTTCCTTATTCAGGCATTCAATATCATTAATAAAGACAGAATGGCTAGAGTTTATTTATTTATTTTATTATTATTATTATTATTTAATGATTTCAGCTTAAACTCTAGCATGTAGGAATTAAATGTTTGGCTTATGGATGCTAAAAGCCAGCCTGTACTGCTTAGGAGTAGGATTATACAATGAAAAACAAGGCAAGAAGCTGTAATTTTATAGAAACCAAACCCATGGTTTTCCTCTTTCCTTTGGGATGAAATGGCCTTCCTGTAGAAGCTGGGGTTGTGCCCCTCTTCGTGAAGGCTGAGGAGGGGCACTTTGATGTGAAAAGGAATCATGGTCAAGAAACGGATGTAGAAACCAGTGTGGGGATGGGAGGAGCTTCCAAAGACAGGAAAAGGCATTGTCCGAGGACCGGTTATTTCATTCCTTTCAGTCGTCATTCAGGCTGTCTGGCTGACTTCCTCCCCCAGGTTGGTGTGAGCTGGAAGAGGAATCTTTTGTTAATGAGGCCAGGAACAAAGCTACCCATTTTGTGAGGTGGTTAGGGCTGAACTTTCAGATTTCAGATTTTATGAAAAGTGACTCCAAAACTAATTTGGTCTTTGCCTGAGCAACACCAAAACTGCTGGCTAAGAAGTAAAAAGCCCAACTGGTGAGGCTAAGCAATGTCAAATAATCCAACTGGATCACTTTCCCAAGGAAATACCTTAACTGGGCAACATAGCAGTTCAGGCACTGTGTACATATAAGGCTGAAATCCTGCTTCTGGTCAGATGCCTAGCGACTGAAAATATGTGACAATACATACATTTTTAAGAGTGTCATATTACAAATGAATAGCTGTTATTGGGAAGCTGTGATAGAGACAGAATGATATTGAGAACATATGAAATTCATGGGCTTGTTTTCTGTGAGTACATCAGCAACTCCCCTGAGCAGGTCACATTTCCCCTGGGATTTTCCCAACTGCCTCCCAACTGCCCCCCCCCCTCGCCCACCTGCCCTGTGCCTCTTTCTATAGATACAGTTGCCAGGTAGGATCTTCAGCCGACCTCCATCGGCTATGGGCACTATTTGAAAGAATGGCCAAGGTCAGCTCCCATGGAGCACCAAGGACTTGTCATTCTCTACACTAGATACTTAATCTTGCTTGAGAATGCTTTTTATTTCCTAGCCTTTACACCACTCCATGGCATAGGGAAAAATGTCAATATCGAATTTCTCATTTTAGTGATCAGTGAATTACTATCAATAGGCTTAAAATGTACAGGGCAGAATACAGCTTAGTGGTAGAATGCTTATCCAACAACCAGAAGGCCATGGGTTCTGCCTCTAGTACGGGTTTGGATATATAATCCAATGTTACCTGGAAAATGAGCATTAGACCCAAGCTTAGCCTGTTCACTATGCCTAAGACTAACAGCTAGTCTGCAAAGAGTACTGACCTCAGCTCTCAGAACCAAAGGAAGCTAGCTACCTTTCCTCTTTAGGACCTGTAGGAATCCCTCCAGAGAAGCTGCAGCCGACCTTCACTTTTGATCTGAACTTGTTCTGAGTTGCCAGAGGCATTCTTTTAGTTGAGGCTGGGTTCAAGCTAGCCTTTTGTTCTAGGACTCACAGAAGACCCTGGAGGAGCTGGGAGTAGTAGTGTTCCCCTTTAACCCCAGCACATGAGAAGTAGAGGCAGGTGGAGCTCTGTGAGTTTGAAGCCAGCTTGGTCTACACAGTGAGTTCCAGGACAGCCAGGACTACATAAAGAGAACCAACAACAACAACAAAAAAAACCCAATAACAACAACAACCACCCAAGAGGCCTTAAGATGAGCCATGTTTTTCGAATTCACAACTTGAGTATATTGAAAAGAAAAAAAAAAAGACCCTTACAAGGGTCTAGGATGCAACTCAGAGGTGGAGTGTTTTTCTAGCATTTGCAAGGCTCTGCTACATCTTCAGCATGCTACAGCCTGGCAAAACAGACAAAGAAAAGCAAGCAAAGCAAAGCATTCATTAGGGGAAATACACAGAAGAATAAGCCAAGACAGGTCTCAGAAAGTACCTCAACTTGAGATGGCAGATGAGTGCTAGACTCCAAAAAAGATGAAGACAGTTCTGGTTCCCCAAGATCACAGCTCTGGGGGTAGGCAAAGAAATATAAATGCACCGCACGGCTGCACCAACAGAAACAGAAATGCAGGGCTAGAAATGTGCAGGAAGGAAGAAGGAAGGAGAGGTGAGGATGGCTTTGTCTGGGAGATGTCAGCTTCAGTGGGGACACTGACAAATCAGACCTGCGGTAGCAGAACTGAGGCCCAGGGCAGTGCGACACGACACACCTTGCCCAATACTGGAAGCTATTCCTCTGTGTTTCGTACCAAACCACATTAGCATCCATCCATTTCGTGCCACCAGGGATTGCGCACAAGGCTTCGTCCATGCCAGGCGAGTCCCCTACCCCTGAGTCACAACTCCATGGACTCATTTTCTAAGGTCACCCAGGAGACAGATGTCTCCTGAACTTGAGATGAGTTATTCTCTGACTTCTTCAGAGCTTTATGCTAGCTGTAAAGAAGACCCTTGGATCAGAGGAAATTTCAAAACTGTGTGTCACATTGCAGTTATGTCTCTGTGTTCCCCGAACTATTTACTAATTAATGAATTATTTTTGCCAACATTGAATACCTTAGTTTTTCTATTCATTTGAATCAGGACCACATGACTCTATAAGGCCAAGTCTACTGCTTCTATGAAAATAGATTAAGAGAGTATAAACATGGGATCAGCATTAGCCATAGTACTAAGCAAGAGAGACTGGTCACAATGCGTGACTGAGGTTTTTGTTTGATAGAAGATTTGTCAAAATTCCCAGGCATCACACAGAGATGCTCTGAAAATAAGTTCTATTAATATCTCCCCATTAACTGTGATTTTCTGAGAAACATATAATGCAACCGATTTAGCCACTTAGGCTTGTAAACATAGTGGTGTCCTGTGTTTACATAGGGGCAAGCGCCCTGTTTAAAATCAGTACTTCAGAATAAGATACTGTGCACCTGAGTCTGACAGCCCAGAAGTCCTGTGAGCTGACAGCCCTGTTACGAAGTTAAGGAGTTCAGTCCACTACTGAGCACATGCGGTACATCAGATATTCTGCTCCGTGTAGGAGTGTAAGTCACACGAGGTCCTGGCTCTAGAGAAGCCTAGGGTATTGCAGGGTGAATAAATGATAAGCCACACTCATAGTGACAGTTATGCCTGCCAACTAGAAATGTCGCTGACTACGAGATGCACCAGTATTATTTTTACATTACATAGAGAGACTGTGGCCAGCTAAACTATGATAAGCTATTGATTGTACAATCCCCTTTTAGAGATGTTGAGCTGTGTCTTAGGCTTGAAGGAATGTAGCACTTCCAAAATAGAATATAGAACACCGCGTTAGACTACCTAAGGAAGAACTTTAAATAGGGATGGCCTCTGATGGGTTAGATTTTAGTTCGACATGGAAGAAAAAAGCCAGGTCTAGTAATGATCAAAAAAGAACATGCCAGGACTAGAGAGATGGTTCAGGAGTTAAGAGCATAGGCTACTCTTGCAGAAGACCCGGCTTTGATTCCCAGCAGCCACATGGCAGCTCACAACCATCTATATAGTCCCAGAGGATCTGACACCTTCTTCTGGCCTCCACGGGCACAGACATGCAGACAAAACCACCAATATTCATTAAAAAGAGCATTCTAGATAGCTAACATAGCCTCAGGACACAGAAGCAGGGGGGCATTTGACATGTTTGACCTGTCTCACCTGTGCATCCTGGGTCTGACAGCAATTGCCTTGTGTTTCCTGTAACTGCCCACTGAAGTTTGCTGAAGAACGCCACACTGCTAAGCTGTCTTGCTTTCCTCTGGTCCTCTGCAGCTGGGCACTTTTTCTACTGTGTCACATACCTGTCAAAGCCTAAGCCTTGCACCGAGAGGCTCTGCTTCCAAGGATGCTCATGATTGGCCTCCCTTCTCCTGGGACAGCCTAGAGCATTGCTCTCAGCATCGCCATTTTCAGCGTGGCCTGCTCGGGTGGAGGATCCAGTTCCTTAACCAGAGTGAGCACCACTCTGGAAACCTTGGGTGGTCTGACCTGACATTTTTGCTTCAGTGGCCACAGACATTTGAAGTCCCCAGGAGGCAGTCTCAGTCTCAATTTTATTGGCTCTCCTTTTAAAGGAACTTGGGATAGCTTCCCTATGGTTGGTTTTGGAGGCCCTGGTGCATTGCTCCACAGTGGTTTCTTCTTTCTCACAGAGGCTAGCTGGTGTCTCAGCACTAGGCTTCAGCTGTGTGGTTCTCTGCTAACTCAGAGTGTGAGCCTGCTTTCCCCAGAGTTGCTCTCTGCCCAGCTGCAGGCCATCTCTCTCTCTGTGGTTTAAGACAGACTTGTTTAAAAACCCGACTTTTACTATTTTCCTTTCTCGGGAGACTGTGTCTTTAATACACTGGAAAACCATTGTAGATTTCCATACTTAGTCTGGTTTTCTTATTCCTACCTTATTTAGGGGGAGGGGGAGGAGGGAAGGAGGGAGGGGAGGAGCAAGAGCCAGAGAGACACTGCTGTTTTCCACAGCTTGGATAACAGTGTTATATTCCTAGCCTGGCTTTTCTAAAATGCTGACAGTTGCCTGAAGAAATGCTCATTTAGATGAAGAAGAAACAAGCTACCGGAAAGATAATTTTATGTGACATTGGGCTTCTATTGAAACAGACACCCCCCCCCATGAGTTTTGCTATGGTTTCCCTTCCTTCCACTCCGCTCAGTTCCTCCTCACCTCTCCTCGCATCTAGACCCTTAGAAAATAAACAGATATCTATGGGATATTAACAAAATACAGTTATAATAAGATAAAACCCAAACAAACAGATCAGAATATGGGGGAAAAAAACAAATAGAAGGAAAAGAGCCCAAGAAAAATCACACACACAAAAAACCAGATATAGATGCAGAGACCACTCATTCACACATTTACGTAAATATATTTCTATTTCTATTCATTCACACATTTAGAAATTTCATAAAAACACAAAGCCAGAAGCCATAATACATCCACAAAATCTATGTGGAATAATTAATAATAATAATGTTTTCTTGCTTTTGTTTTGTTTAAAAGCCCTGGTACATTATGAGACTCTGCTGGCCATTTACTGCTGGGCACGCAACCCACCCTAAAGAGAAGCTTGTTTCTTCAGTGAGACTCCCCCGAAGAGAACTAGTTTTTCATTTGCAAGTGGTTAGCAATTGGATGTCGCTTCTAGGTTAAGGGTAAGACCCTGTGTCCATTTCTCCTTTCAGCCCTATCTGGTGCAGACGGGCACAGGCCCCGAGCATCCTGTCTCAGTCTCTGTGAGGTCATCTCTGCATTGATCTTGCTGCAGTTTGAAAGCCTTGTTTCCTTGGTGTCCTCCATCCCCTCTGGCTTTTACACTCTTTCTGACTCCTCTTCCTAAGGGTTCCCTGAACCCCGAAGAAAGGGATTTGATGGAGACATTCCATTTAGGGCTGAGTTTTCCACATCTCTCCCACTACATAATGTCTGACTGTGGGTCTCTGTTTTTCTTCCCCTCTGTTGCAGGAGGAAGTTTCTCTGATGATGCTTGAGCAAGACACTCAATACCAGAATGTCATTAGTGTAATGTTAAGTTGGGAGCATCACCCCAGCCCCTGGCAACCATCCCAGCCCCCTGGCCTGGGAGTTGCATTGGTTTGGACTCCAAATCAGAACCACTCCCACAGGGTATTTAAGTGGGCTCCCAAAGGAGGAACATATGGTCCAGGGTTTTGCATGTGCTCCCGGGTTTTCTGTCTCCCTTGCCATGCTCTCGACCTCCCAAGAATGCTACATTTATTAAAACATGGGCATTTTAATCTGGTTTAATTTGACCTGACTGGATTTCTTTGAACTGGCAGAGCAGCTCATCTTAGGATTTTTTCCTAACAATTAGGAGTCATTTTATTGCTATGTTTCTTTTGCAGAACAGTAAGTAGCATTTGGTCTTCCTCCAGGTCCTTGGGATATCTAGTCTCAGGTTCTTGGTCACCCAAGCAGTATCAGATATGGGTTCCATTTCATGGAGTGGGCCTTAAGTCAAACCAGGTATTGGTTGGTCATGTCCACAAGCTTTGTGCCAACATTGCACTACTGTATCTTGCTGGCAGGACACTATCTATATTTGTATCTATGCATATATAAACACATAGATGTGTATATTTTTATAAGTATGTATGTAAATATATATGAGAGAGATAGGATACCAATACAGATGGAAATATTTTAATATTGAGTATGGTAATAGTTACCTGACTCTTAAATTTTCTCAAAATAATCATTGAACTGTACACTTAAAATGGGTGACTTTTAGGTCAATATGTTATATACTTCAACAAAACTACTTTTTAAAAAGCATTATCCTAAAGAAGCCCAATCGATGTCATCCAATGGGATACTAACTGGCCCTGGCTCCTAAGTCCATTAGCTCTTGGTCTATGTGGTATAAAGTATTTCACCTATTTAACTGAATACCAAAAAATTAACATTTATTGCACCCCTCTAGGTGCCAGCAACCATAGTCAAATAAGAGGGGGGATGGTTTCGAGACAGGGTTTCTCTGTGTAACTCTGACTGTCCTGGAACTCGCTTTGTAGATCAGGCTGGCCTTGAACTCACATCTACCTGCCTCTGCCTCCTGAGTGCTGGGATTAAACGAGTGTGCCACCACCTCCTGACAATCAGATATATATTCTTTATGAATTGCTGAAAAAGTAAACATCACTCATAATTAGAACTGAAAATAGATCAGAGAAAAAGCTAATTCTCTCTGGCTCTTTGTGAAGGCCAAGTCCTGGCTGAGAAAGGTTAGGTATTTTCTCCTCATAGCCAGAGACAACCGCATCACACTCACCTACCTCTGGGTCCTGCCTGGCTACTCACTCTGTCCAATGACCGCAGAGTGGCTTGCTATTCCTAACTTCGTTATCTCAAGACCAAGAGAGCTGTAGACCCTGTTTTCCTAAAGAAACCCTGGTTCCTTCTAGTTTGTTAAACCACTTCCTGTTTATTTGCATATTCACAACCTGTTCTCTCTAATCCTCACTTGTGAAAGCTGTAATAGAGAGGTTTTAGAAAAAAGTTACCCAGCTGGCTAGACGCAGTGGCCAGCATTCTTCATGACTTGTCTTAAGGAGCGACCAATGTAGACATAACCACTCTTTCATTCTGCAGATGGTTTTGGTTCCTCATAATACATTCTTTTGACTTTTCTTCTGTATCATGGAAGGCTTTTCTGTCCCTCTTCTGGATGCTGTTTTGTGCTCAATTACTGGATTTTTGAACATTCCACAGGCTTGCCCTTTACAACCTGGAATGATGACTTTCAGTTACTTCATGAGTTTCCACAAAACTAAAGTTTACATATCCGACCTGTTTCTCACATGCAATTTGATGAAACAAATATTCACGCCAGAATTCTTGACTTCTCTTCCAAATCTGTCTTCTCTTTTCCACTTCAGTGAAGGATATCGGCATTGGCCTCGTTATTCAAGCTAGGACCTCCAGTGACTCTGGGAGTTCTTTTCTACTACCAAGACTATTTGAAGTGTGGTTGCTTCCTCCGGTTTGACATGACCGTATATAATGGAGTGGAGCAACTGTGGCCTGGCAACATGTATGTATACAGCAGATACATAGGTCTGTGGTAATGGTTTACAGGGCTCTCAGCGTTCCCTCTGGAAGGGACCAGAAGATGTCATAGACTTTAATGAACCCCCCCCCCAAAAACCATCTCCGTCTCTTCCCCTGAGATTCTAAATAATGCTCTTTCCTTCTTTATGTAATCTTAGGATACTAAAATATTAAGCCATCAGAAACTGATGAAAAGTAGGACTTTCAGTGATGCAGCTGCCCGTGAGCCACCTATACTCTAAGAAGCTACAGTTAATCATCCATTTGGGGTGAAGAGACACTAGGTACTCCCTTCTACTTCCCCCAGGAAAATCAGGGTACACTACTGTCAGCATGTCTGGTAGGCTCACCCTGCAAAATCCATCCCAAACCTGACTGCTTCTTATACTTTTACCTTTATTCTTTACTCTTTATTCTTTAATTCTTTGCTTCTAGCTGAAGCAGCGGTTCAGCGGGTCTCCCTGTTCCCCACTTGCTTCTCACAACCCAACCTCTCCCTAACGATCTGTGATCTTTAAAAAGTAATCTCTTCGATAGTACAAACTCCACATTCATTCCTATGCTTGACTGGCACCTGTCGCATAAGCCCCATCAATTGGCTCATGGATATAGACGGTCTAGGTCTAGGCATGGATATAGATATATAACAGGGTGTAAGGATAGAGTCCTTTATTCTTCAGACCAGCCATTATTACCTTCTCATGTAGACAATTTTTAAAGATTCAACTCAACCCCAGCCTGGCTGGCAGTCAAATACCTTAGTGTTTTCAGGAACTGGTCATGGTTGAGTTAAAGGGGCCGACAGGACTAGCCGTGAGTGGAGGAGATACTTGCATGAGTCAGCCTTCCTGCACCCCACGGCTGAGACAAGGAAAAACTAATGGAAGCAGAGTTGCTCCCCTCTGTGCACCGATGCTGTAGATGGGTTGTGGGTTGTACAGCAGGTTTGATCAGAGCTTTTCCTGCATTTAGCCTGCTAAGTGTACAATGCTTTTTTTTGTTTTGCTGTTTTGCTTGTTTTGTTTTTTTTCTCTTCACAAAAATTCATTCTCTTAGTTTGTATGTGTGAAATAATTTGTTAAAATCCATAAGTAATAATGCAATATTTAGCACCTTAAAAAGAAATAACATATGTATTACATTTTTCATTTGACAATGACTTCTTCCTTGATCAAGCTTTAATCAGTTTCCTTTGTACTCTCTTTCTGGCTAGTCCTTGCCTTGGCCTATTCTTGGCCTCTAATCTAATTTTAGTGTAGAATATTGCTAAACCATCTTTTTTCCAGTTTATTTAATTTTCTTTTTTGTGCATTGGTATGAAGGTGTGAGATCCCCTGGAACTGGAGTTACAGACAGTTGTGAGCTGATATGTGAGTGCTGGGAATTGAACCTGGGTCCTCTGGAAGAGCAGCCAGTGCTCTTAACTGCTGAGCCATCTCTCCAGTCCCTGCTAAGACATCTTCTCAAGCACTCTCCAACCTCAATATCAAATTGAACTTCTCCTCCTTACCTTGATATAGGGTCAAATTCCTTTCTTACAAACACTTGATATTTAATGGAAGCAACAAGGATAAGGAATGGTTTAGCAACCCAGGACTTTATTTGGGTTGAACTACGCACACACCCTCTCTAATAATGTACTTGGCAGGCTGAGACCCTTATTGTAAATGCTATGTATAATTCCCCTATCCCCCCAAAAAATACATCTAGCAACTTGTTAGACACTTAGGACCTCAACCAGCATAAACTGCATGATATGGGATTCCCTTCTTTATGCTGTGAATATGTTTTATTACCATTGGTTAATAAAGAAACTTCTTCAACCTATGGCAGGGCAGAATAAAGTCAGACAGAAAATCTAAACAGATATATATAGAGAGAGATAGAGCAGGCAGAGTCAGGGAGATGCCATGCAGCTGCCAAAGGAAAAAGACACTGCTAGAACCTTTCTGGTAAGCCACATCCTCTGGCAATACACGGATTAGTAGAAATGGGTTAATTTAATATATAAGAGCTAGGTAGGAATACGCCTTCTCCATTGGTCAAACAGTGTTGTAATTTATAAAATTTTGTGTGATTATTTGGGTCTGGGCCACCAGGAAACAAATGAGCAGTCTTAGTTTACAAATGGCTCCCAACCATGAATTAACAGTCTTTGTTTACAGCTGCATGCACACCCCTCTATGAACAAAGAAGTAAGAAGTTCTTTTTGCCCTAAACAACTGCCAAATGCAAACAGCTTACACACACACACACACACACACACACACACACACTCGCACACATACACACTCCTAATATATCTGAGTAGGAAGAGGGAGAGGGCCAATACAACCTGAATTGGTTTTGGGTGCATGCAAAATAAGGCAAGCTCTGTCCTCTAGGTGAACTTTTAGGAGAATCTCCTGTTTACCATCTTGTGCCTATGTATAATTAGGCATGCATATGATTAAAGTCAAAAGGATTACAAGAACAGACATGCACAATGAGCCAAGAGCTATATTATCCAAGCTTGTCAATCAAACTAAAGAACCAGCTAAACTATGCACCTGGTATATTACTTACCTTTCTATGGCTGTGTCAAAGCACCATGACCAAGGCAACTTATAGAAGAAAGTTTATTTGGGCTTAGGGTTCCAGAGGGATGCATCCAGTATGGAGGGGATAACACAGCAGCAGGCAGCAGGCATGGCAGCCAGAACAGCAAACTGAGAACTCATGTCTTGAACCATAAGCACTAATCAGAGAGTAAACCAGAAGTGGTGAGTCTTTAAACCTTCAAATCCTGTGTGGTGGTTTGATAGGCGTGGTCCTCATAGGCTCATATATTTAAATGCTTGATTGTTTGGGAGTACCACGTGACAGGAATTTGGAGGTGTGGCCTTGTTGAAGTAGGTGTGGCCTTGTTGGAAGAAGTATGTCATTGGGGGTAGGCTTTGAGGTTTCAAATGTTTGAGCTAGGCCCAGAGTCCTCTCTCTCTTCCTGTTGCCTTCAGATCCAGATGTGGAATTCTCAGCACCATGTCTGCCTGCAAGCTAGCACCATACTTCCTGACATGCTGATGGTAGACTAAACCTCTGAACTGTAAGCCAGCCTCAATGAAGTGTTTTCCTTTGGAAGAGTTGTCACAGTCATAGCGTCTCTTCCCAGCAATAGAACATTGACTAAGACAGCCTGCCAGTGCCATATTTTCCCCAACAATGCTACACATTTTAAATCTCCTCAAACAAGCATCATCAACTGGGGACCAAATTTTCACATCCATGAGCCTATAGGGGAGAAAGTCTCATTTAAAACACTACTTCTAGTAACCAAACTCTTTCCCATTTTGAACTCCAGGAAAGAAAGCCCCAAACAATAACTGGGGCCCTAGAATACCCTCACTTGTGTGGCTAGCTGTCAGTATTAGAAGCTGATCTGTTGCTTTGCTTAGAATAAAGAATCTTTGATACTTTGCAATCTGTAGTTGCCGTTAGTTCATTCTTGAATAAGATCCCAAGAACCTAGAAACACCAAGCCCAGACCCCAACCATTAGTACCAGGTAACCCTTCATAATTTTCCAGCCACTCAGCCTTCACTTTAGCCATTGGCTCTCAGAGCCAACCCATCTCTGTTATGTTCTGAAATGACTTTAATTGTTACCCCATTCTGGCTGCCCTGGAACTCTCCATGTAGACTAAGCCGGCTTTCAACCCAAGGAAATCCATCTGTCTCTGCCTCCCTAGTGCTGGGACTGAAGGTGTATGTCACTACAACCCTCCCTGCCATTTTTTGGCAAATACCAGGTATGGAATTTCTCTTTAAGACACTGATTCAAAAGCATTACTATTTTTTATTTTAAATTACTTATCTGTTGTTGTTTTATATATAAGTTGTTCTATTTACAAATAAAGACTCGGGAGTCAGATGTTGGTGTGAAAACCTGCTAGATCAGAGAAGTGAAAAAGCAGCCAGCTGACCTTCCTTTTCAGCCAGAGACCTAGTAAGAGAGCATCTCTCCACCCATCTCCAACCAAAAAATCATGTGAATCTCTAAGTCTCTCCCTACTCCTTCCTGTACATCTCTCTATCCCTGTTCCTGACCCCTCCACCCTCTCTGTGGCCAATTCCTGTCAACTAGTCGTTGGCTCAGCCCCCTGATCTACAGTCAATTTTATAAGTACAGTTTTGGAGTTTCACAGTGTGATCAAATATCCTGCAACTCTTACAAATAGTTTACTATTAAACCCTCCCCCCACAGTGTTAATTCTCTTCTCAATATGTTCAGAGACACTAGTTATTCAAGCAAGTTCACATCATGTTTTCATTGTAGACGTCCTCAGTTGCTTGTTGTCTGCTCTTCAGAGCTGTTTGTCTTCCTGCACCTCACTTCACATTGCATTTTGAGGGTTCACCTTGCTTCTGTCCATGCAAGGCTCCAGTATTTTAGGTCTCAGATCTTCCCCTGTGTTGGCCATTATAGTGAAGTGCATTTTTCGGGAGCTTCCCCAAAACAGTCTGTGAGATGACAAATGACCTATTTCCATTGGGCAGGGTGGGCATATTTCCTCCTCCTGTGATCAGGACTAGCCTGTGACCACCACATCTAATAGAGTAGCAGACATGACACCAGACTGATGCTAGTTCTAATCCTGTAAGAGGACTGGTGGCTTGTCTCCTGTGGTAAAACCACAGAAGAAGTC